>CAUYRH010098345.1:0-37059 GCA_963574655.1 Perodicticus potto
CGGGCTAAGGCGCCAGCCACGTACACCTGAGCTGGCAGGTTCAAATCCAGCCCGGGCCCGCCAAACAACAATGACGGCTGCAACCAAAAAATGGCCGGGCCTTGTGGCGGGCGTCTGTAGTCCCAGCTACTTGGGAGGCGGAGGCAGGAGACTCACTTGAGCCCAGGAATTGGAGGTTGCTGTGAGCTGTGATACCATTGCACTCTATCCAGGGTGACAGCTTGAGGCTCTGTCTCGGAAAAAGAAAAAAAAAAAAAGAATAAAGTTGGACTTTCTTTTCTGCTTCTGCAATCAATCTGTTGCCCTATCATTTGTTAGGTAGCTTATAGAAAACTTCACTGTGCTTTTATAAGCCAATGCAAATGTAAAAGGTTGATTAACATCCTAGTGTTATTATAAAAACAATTCCTAAAAGAGCATCATTCTACTAAGCTTTGAGAACTACTGGTTTGGGTCATTGTGTGTTCACTGAGTGGGGGTGGCACAAATTAGACAGGTCACTTACCAGGGGGCTGGGAATCAGAGGGGTACCAGATAGGGAGGTAATGGTCAAGAGACCCTGGATCCAATCAAAGTTCTCAACACAAGGCACAGCATTACCTCTATGTATTTTTTAAACTTCTGTGACTTTAGCTTCTTCCTCTGTAACATGAGTGTAATTGTACCTGCTGATTACTTCATGATGATGACACGTATGATAGGGCAGATGTGAAATGCCTGGTAAGAAGTTAGGGACAGACCAATGTGAGAGGTTCCTTCTTTCCATCATCCCTTTTCACCATCCCCGCCCCACACAAAAATAATGGACCCAGGATTTTCACCCTATGTAACATCTTTCCTGGTGTATAGTGCTGCATCATGCTCTCAGATATAGAAAGTATCGAACCGATTAATGGCTTTATAATTGTCTCTATTTTGTTTGGAATATATGAAAATACGTGAGAAAACTCCTGCTATGATTTTTGGAAAATCTATTTGTCATAAAAATCAGTTATTCAGGTAATGCAAAAAAAAGGTAACAATCTGTTTCATATTGATTCTCTATTCACTGAAAAAGGAGAGGTTAAGCAGCTGCTTCAGCAGTTTAGCTGCCCTGGTAACAGCTCTGCAGCAGCAAGAACATCTTTTCTAATAAGATGTTCCTTCTATGGAGTCAGAGATTAATGTCATGACTGTTCCCTTGTCTCACATCCCTGTAACATTACTGTCCTGTTTTGCAAAGTCTTATTCTGGTAAAATTGAGAGGCTCGTAATAGGTGACACTCCTATAAATCATGGGATTTTGTAGTGAAAATTAGAGCTTCAAGGAGCTTCTTCCTGATTCTTCTGGGCTTCAAGAACAAGAGTTATTGTTTCTTCATGTATTTAATAGACTAGAAAATAGAGACAACAGTTGTCTGATGACCAAATCTTCACAATGGCAAAATAATGAACGGGATATATTTCCACATTGTTTGACTCTCATAATAATCTGTAATGTTTCTTGACCTCAGTAATAATCCTGAAGGTATTTACAACAGGGGAGGAGAATCAGCTAGTATTATACCCCTAGCCCCACACCCAACAGATCCATATTCATACCTTCTCGCCACCGTCTCTATCTGAGAGTGAATATAAAGACCCCAGAATAAAGGGTAGTTATCCTGCCACTTACCATGCTTTTAATAATCTGATATTTCATCCCTACTTACTATAGAACGGGGGTTCTCAAACTTGAGCAAGCCTCAGAATCACCTAGAAGGTTTGTTAAAATACAGATTTCTGGGTGCCAACCCCAGAATTTCTGGTTCTGTAGTTTGGGGTGAGATCCTCGAACGTGCCTTAAAAATTCATGAGCCCAGGAACTGCACTTTGAGAAGCCCTAATTTCAGAGCCTTGTAGAGATCATGGTTTCAGAGAGTGCTTTCAGCACAGTATACCATGTTTCAAATATTTCTCCACTATATGACCTAGGATAGTTTTAAGTCCACACCTTAGTTTTTTCATCTGAAAAATGGGCATCACCTATCACAAGGCTGTTGCAAGTGTTACACGAGATAAAGGGTTGATAGACTGTGCCTGGACTAGAGAGTATTCTATCGTTTTTGTGGTTTTAAAGAATGCTCTGCAATTTAAGCTTGGTCTTGCTTAAAGTTCACAGTGTGGATATTATATGTGGATGATTACAAATATATAAGATTTAGGTACCTGACCAGCAGGTAGAAATTCTGACAGTACAATGATTTTATTTGCATCATTGCATAAATCAGACTGGTTTATTTTCTCAACGACATGAAGGGCAAATTACCTATTGCATATTTTTCATTTTCCAACCAGAACGATACTACTAGCCTTTCCATAGACCTTACAATTTTCTGGCTGAAATTGAATCACATATTTAGCAATCATGAAATAGATCAATGTTCTCTGTCTACATGGTTTAGAATATCTCACCAAATGTAGCTTCTCATCCAGCTTTCACGCTGTCCTCAGTAGTAATGAAGAAAGAATCCTGGTACTCCAGATAGTCTTATCAAGACCTCCTCTTCCCCTTCTTATCAACAGTCACCACCATATCCTGCTAAGGACTCTAGGGATAATGCTATTGCATTATTGTGCCCTTTATCTTTGTTTCTGTTAATTAATTTATGAATTTATGAATTAATTTATGAATCCAAGTTTTCCAAGTCGTCCCTTCCAGTGAGTCTGTGGGACGCAGGGTTCATTATCAGGCTCTCTGCATTGTTGACCCATTCACTAAATATTCTTTTACCTTCTTGCTCTCTGAACTTGATTCTCCCTAAAGACGCAACTTCCGGTGAAGCCTTCTTAAGAAGGGAATGCTATTTTCCTACTGTGCTCTTCTGCTACTGGGCCTGGAGATAGATATTCTCTCGGCACATTTCATATCATTCTCCTTATTCCCCTTAAAAATAACCAGGTTTGAGCTTGAAGCTCTCGTATTATGCCTTTTGTTACCCTACTTGTTACACATCTACAGATCCCCAGGTCTTCCTCTCTCCCTCACATTCCTTTAAACTCTGAGGACTTACCAAACTCTCTTTTTCAACACATACATATATTTGTGTATGGTAATACATATATATATATATGCACATGTGTACTGTGTGTGTATATACACATATGTAAACATTTCATTGTGCACTTACCTGCTACCTCAGTTCCTTGACTTCCTCTCCATTGATTTTTTTTTTAATCCTGTCTCAGCCACACATTTCTTAGGGTCATGACCTAGATGTTGGCATTACTAGTACGCGCGCTTCTCCTTAAGCTTCATTTTAAACACTACACTGTCCAAACACCACTCCTGTTTTTCCTGTTCACTCCTTCTGCTGCCCTGACCCCTAGAATTCTTGAATCCCACCAGAACCTATTTTGCTGCCTTCATGGTATTTAATACAAACTGTAGGCCCTCACTTCTGTCACGTAGAACCCGTTATAATCACCCCATTGCATAGATCTTCAAGGCTTCTTTCTTCCTGCATTGTGTTTTATCCAGAAAAAAGTCTCACACCTGGCTATGTCCAATTCTTTTTCTATTCCACAGAGCTAAAAACAATGTTGACTGATTTTGTGTTATCTGTTTATATAGCTTTTACTCCTATTGGTGAAATGTCTATGCTTCCATTGAAAGACAAACCCCTTTGCTTTTACACTGGAGCCCATCCCCTCTCAAAGACATGACTTTATATTCAACATACTAATATAAACCAATATATAAACAATTACACGATCATATGAACAATAAAACACAAATACAGTCTAGTACAGGGGTAGAGGGAGGAGGGAGGGGTGAGGACGATTGGCAGAGGAGGGAGGGTACGAGGCGGGATCTTACCCAATGTGCATGTTGTGAGGGTGTATAACACGTCCCCTCGGTGAAGGGCTCTTTTACAACTGGAATTTTACCCTGGAAATGAGAACAATGTAACCTAAACATTTGTACCCTCATATTAATGTGAAATAAGAAAAGGCATGACTTTAATAATTTTGCTGTCTCTCTTGCATCAATTTCATCCTTTTATTGGTTTATTCAAATGAACCATAATGTCTTATATTAAAAATAAAAGTTCTATAACTGGGTTTTAGCCTTCATATGAAAGCTATAGATTAGCTTCATAGTAGGGCTGAGTACATTGGATACTTTTTCTTCCATTCTTGAGATACTTTGCTAAGAAGAATATGTTCCAGATCTGATTCTTATTGAGAGTTGCTTCCCCTGATCCTCTACCCAAATGTAAAGTTCACTTCAAACCCATTTCTGAAAAACGAAAGCAGACAGCTCCTCCAAGAGATGAGAAGCCAAACTCCCATAAGCTATTTCAGAGCCCAGTATGGTTTGAGAAGACATTGGCCATGGCAAAAAGTCACTTAAAGGTGTAGCCACTTACTTGCAGTTTTTACACTTGAGGCCAAAAAGCATCCCTTTCCCACAGACTGTACAAGTCTGAGACATCCAGTACTTGGTGGAAAACCTGTGGAAAAGAGATAAAAAGTGTTCAGGGTAAGGCAATGGAGATTGATCTATCTCTAGGAGAATGAACCACTTCAAATGCAAACATATGAGCCCTGGATTCCAGTCTTATTTCTTCTGAGTCATGTGACTTTAAAAAGTTGCTTAAACCAATGAAGCCTCCGTCTCCTCATCTGTAAAGTGGGCATACTGGTACTGACCTTGTAGGTTGTTGGATCAAACAAGGTCATGTAAGTCCTTAAGGACTTCACACAGCACCAGGCACAAAATAAGCACTCAAGGAATTGGGTTGAATAGTCATATTATTACCTTGAGCATTTATAACATTATTCCTTTGTTTGACAAATATTGCCCAGTGTCATACTATGTGCCAAGTTCATTTCTGGGACAGAGCAACAATAGGGGCTACACCTGCTATCAGAGCCACAAAGTAAAGTGGGACCTCCCAAGGGTCCAGCTGAGCCACTCTCCATCACTGCTAGTCAGGTCACCCCCGAGCTTCAATGGGAGGCCTTCCCCTCACAAGAGAGCAGAGACCCCAAATTTTGGTGGCAGAAGAGAGTTCCTAAAATTGAATATTGTTACAGACCATCAGCTCTCCTCCCACCACCACGGCTTGCTACAACCATAGGCAGTCTGGAGGTTTCTCCTATACAGCAAGACGTCAACAGAAGTGGAGGTGCGTTAGGTTAATTCCCTGGGTAGTGCCACCACTCATATTGCTGGGGTGATTTCTTCCCCAAGAGATATGAGGCAGCAGCAGGGCTGGGCTCAAGAAAAGTATTGAAGGTTGCCAGGTCACAGTTAATTTTAATTTTCAATTTGTGTCACCGTCAGCAGGAGTTGTATCTAATCTCCACTGCCTCCGAGTGTCAAAAGGAAAATCAGAAGTGATTATGTAACTTGAGGAGTCTGAGAATTTTGAGGGAAAGGTTGCATCCTTCTGCTATACCATCTTGCCTGATCTGGGTCACTCCAAACAGAATGAACCACAGCCTGAAGCCTCCAAATCTAAGCAAATAGCAATATTCTCAACAGGGACATATGTTGCCAAGAAAACTCTCCCTCTGCAGTTTCTGCCTTGGGGGTTGGTTGAGCCATTTTCTGTCCCATTGGCAGGGTCTGTTTTGTAGGTTTGGGTAGCTTTGGGGAATGGCAAAGAAGCCTGTGTTTCACCCACGGCCAGCCTGGCAGGAGAAGAGGGCACACGTCCTGAGTTGGGGGGAGCAGTGTTTTCTCCTTCCCAGCCCTCTCCGGTCCCCCAAGTCAGTTCTCCCTCTTCTCTGGCTCTGGCTGAAGTGACTCTGATGATAGTGGATGAGATTTTTACTTTCATTTCTTCACCAAACCTGGGATGAATCCAGGAATCTCCCTCCTGGCAACGAGGTTGGGGAGAAATACAAAGTGAGATTGAAGAGTAGGTCATCCCAAGTCCCAGCTCCTCTAGGAAGCCATTTTTCATGCTCAAAATTATAGTATTGTTTTTCTCCTTTGGGCATCTTTATCTGTCTGAATCTGAAGTACTTCGGGAGAGCCTTGAGGCAGGGGCGACCCCAGAATGGAGCAGAGCTAGGGGTGTGGCCAACCCAGGGGTGGAGCTGTGGAGGAGCGTGGCTAACCCAGGGGAAGGCCTGAGCCAGGGGCGTGGTCATCTTGGGGGCGTGGTTATTCTGGAGCGTGCCAATCCAGGGGTGGGTGGAGCCGAGACAGAGAGCAGTGAGGAAGCAAATACAAAAAAGGGCCCTTGTCTTTGATACCCTTCTCTCCACAGCTCATTGCCTCACCATTGATGTATCTATCATGTATTTTTCCAATGTTTTCTTGTTTGAGTCTTCTCAACTACCCTGTCAACTTTTGACGAGTTGCCTTTCCATGAGCGTGTACATCCTCACCATGCCCTTGGCTGTGGCAATGTGTCTTCCCCTGACGTCACCCCTCCCACAGCCCTGGCCCCTCCCTACTGTCATGGTCTGATGCGGGACCCCAGCTCCCCAAGGGCACAGGCCTATATCTTGCTCAGTGCTGCAACCATGGCACAGAAACTGTAAACACTGGTGGAAAGAATCCACCGCTCAGTGAGTTCCCAGAGACCCCCTGGCAAGGAAAGATTTCAGCAGTGGTGTCAAAATCCTACAGACTGCTGAGGCTAATTAGCTTTTAGATCCAGGCCTCGGTTTCCCTATCTGTCAAAGGAGCATGACCATACTTACCCCACCCACCCCACTGAGTTTGTGAGGAGGTTGTGAGGCTAATGAGACAAACTTTGTAAAGTTAAATTTGGATAAAGAACTTCCAATAAGGGATGACTAGTAGACAAAAACCCCTCTCCCAAAGAGGGTAGCTAAACCCTGGAGAGGTTGCCCCATGCACCCAGCAGGGTTGGGGCTCTGGACTGAACTGCACCTCAAAGAATGAGCTCCTGTGAGTTTGGCCTGCAATCCTGTGTCTTCTGTGTGAGGAAACCCAAAATTAGAGTGTAGACCATTTCTTTTAACAAAGATACTATTGACTGGGTGTTCATGGTATCAGTGAGCCAGGCCTTGTTCTAAGCACTTGACATATAGGATCTCATTTAAGCCTCACAACCATCCTACAGGTAGGCAGCATTATCTGATGAAAAAAATTGAGCCTCAGAAGTTAACTTCCTCAAGATTGCAAAGCTTTACCAGCTGGGATTGGAATACAAGTTCAGTCAGACTCCAACACCCTGGCTTTTAACCACTAAGTGCTAACATCATAAAGGTTTGAGTAATAAGACACAGACCCCAGCTGTCACTTTAGGTTGGTCCAGCAGAAGGAGCATGGTGACCTAAGAGCTGGAGCAGAACACTCCACCCAGCCTTTCCCTATCCCAGGGCAGGGAGCCAGAGCCATCACCCCACACAGAGCTGGGAAGTTGGTGCAGGAATCCATCCTACCTGTGCTTGATGGAATTGCCAAGGTCTCTGCGAGGAATCTGCGGGGACCAGCGCGGCACTGACAGTGTGTCTACAGAGAGAGAAGACAGGAGGGGAAAAGCCTGTTACACAGCAGCTCAGAGGCTGGGGCAGGCTCTGGCCAAACCCTGGAAGGAAAAGGGAGGCTTGTTGGCCTCAGAAGGACTCCAGCCGCCATCACTTGCTAAATTAAAGCCACGTGGAACACTGGTTTAGCTTATTACCTCACCTCCTGTGAGATTTGAGGGCTACCCTGCCCAGGGAATGACTTAGAAGAAGCCAGCTGTGGAAAGAATAAAGTTGAGAATCACTGCCATTTATGGAGAGCTTAGTGTGTGCCATGCACGGTCCTTAGCTGCATTCTCACAACCACCCCACGCATAGGGGTTTCTAGCAACCCACTTCACAGATGAGGAAACTGAGGCTTGGAGAGGGGAAGTCACTTGCTCAAGGTCATACATCTTGTAGACTGCGCGGCAGCTGTGACTCAGGTTCAAGAAATTCTGGAACATGTGTCAATCCTTGCAAAATTATATGCAGTTATGCAGTGAATTCCAACACTGGTCATGGAAGTATCACATTCCTAATTTTTACCATCCTTCTGTACAACTGTAAAGTATTTTTTATTTGTTTGTTTTGTGAGACCGAGTCTCACTGTCACCCTGGGTAGAGTGTCATTATAGCTCACAGCAACCTCAAACTCTTGGGCTCAAGTGATCTTCTTGCCTCAGCCTCCCCAGTAGCTATGACTACAAGCAGTTGCCACAACGCCTGGCTAGTTTTCCAATTATTTTAGTAGAGACAAGTTCTCACTCTTTCTCAGGCTGGTCCTGAACTCCTGAACTGAAGTGATCTACCCATCTCAGCATCCCAGAATACTAGGATAAAAGATATGAGCCACCATGCCTGGCCAACTGTAAAGTTATTTACTCATTTTAGGTTGACCCCCCCTTTTTTTTTTTTTTGCTTAAATGCATTTATTTCAAAAGCAAACTCTACATGGAAAGTCATGTCACTTTGTATATTATAAATAACTATTTAAAAATGTGTTCAACCATGTATCACCTAAAGTTATGCTATGATAAGTGGATAGATGGATGAGTAAATGGATGGGTGTGTGGATGAGTGAATAGGTGGATGGATGGTAGATGGGTAGATGGATGAATAGGTGGGATGAATGAATGGAAGGATGGGTGGATTAGTGGGTAGATAGATGGATAGGTGGGTGGATGGATGGATAGATGGGTGGGTAAGATGGATGGATGGAGAGGTAAGTAGATAGATAGGTGGGTAAGATGGATAAGTGGGTAAGTGGATGAATGGATGGATGGATGCATAGGTGGGTGGTATGTAGATGGGTGGATGGATGGATGGAGAGGTAGGTAGACAGATAGACAGGTGGGTGGGTAAGTGGATAGATGGATAGGTAAGTGGGTAAGTGGATGAATGGATGGATGGATGGATGCATAGGTGGGTGGTGTGTAGATGGGTGGATGGATGGATGCATAGGTGGGTGGTGTGTAGATGGGTGGATGGATGGATGGATAGATAGATGGATGGAGAGGTAGGTGGATAGATGGATGGATGGAGAGGTAGGTAGACAGACAGACAGGTGGGTGGGTAAGTGGATAGATGGATAGGTAAGTGGGAAAGTGGATGAATGGATGGATGGATGGATGGATGGATGGATGGATAGATGGATGGAGAGGTAGGTGGATAGATAGATGGTGAGGTAGGTAGATAGACAGGTGGGTGAGTAAGTGGATAGATGGATAGGTAAGTGGGTAAGTAGATGAATGAATGGATAGATGGATGGATAGGTGGGTGGATGAATGGTTGGATATGTGGGCGGATGGACAGATAGGTAGGTGAGCAAATAGATAGATGGGTGGCTGGATTGATGGACAAAAGGGAATAAGAAGGAAACAATTAACCATGCAGACTTCAGAGTAAGTGCCTGCTCCCATCTGGTCTTTCCTTTCATGCCTTAGGCTAAATCTCAGCAAACAGTACTCACACTCCATCTCTCACTGAGTTCCGGATCTTCTGCAGGCCCTGAGCTCCAGCCCCCACCCTTACCCTAGTGTCCAGCTGCCCACACCCTGCTCCTGGCAGAGCTCGCAGGCCCCAGAGAGGTGTGAAGCAACAGCAGAAATGAACTAGTGCTGCCTGTAAAATGTCCAGCAGATAGGGAGAGAAGAAGCAAGTGGCTGACCCACACGCCAGCTCTCATTTCTCAGGCCTGATGGATGGAGCCAGCTCCCCATTTTTGGAGCTGCAGATGCACGCCTCATTTTTCACAGCAATTGTTATGGAGTGGTGCTCTCATCAGGGAGCTGGGCATGTCAGAACCTATCAGGGAACATTTAACCCCCAGCCTACTCTCGCTTCTCTTCTGTCCGATGACACTGTCGGCAGCCATCTGAAGGCTGTTTCCAGAAATCCTAATTCTGCTTGTGTAAAGCCGGGACCCTCTCTGAGATAGCTAATGATTTCCCAAGCCCAAAGGGCAGGAAAACCCAAGGTGGAGACAGCATGATCTATCAGAATTATAAGCCTTTGGAATTCCTCTAGTTTAACTAAAAACTAAATGTCATCCAGCTCAAGCCCATTTTACTACTTGTTCCAGTTTCTAAGGGAAACATAAAAGACGAGAAAGAAACGAGAGCATTCCTTCCTTTTCTGTCTCTTTTGTGGACTGGAGTCAGATGTGGGAGGAAGGATGCTACCTATTAGCACCGCAAGGTGCTTTCTCTGGTGCCAGGGGTGGGTGGAGATGGGAGGGCCATGCGGGGAGGGAGGGTCAGTCGTCTCGTGAAGAGTCTGCAAAACATAGAGTGCCAAATGGGTTGCATCTCATGGGCCCTTAGTAGTGTCTGTTTAGAAAGGTGTGTTGAGAAGGATTCTGAGGCTCAACAGGAAAGACAGCTGAAATTGATCAGTAGTATCTGCTGTGGGTAAAGAATAAGGTAGGACCCACAAGTCCCATCTTCACATCACCACCTCATACCATGGTGTCTGAGGCAAAGTAGATACTACTTCACACATGTTTTCTGAATCCAAGATTATTATAAGAAAAATAAATACTGAATTTATTGATTATTTAACATGTCAACATGTGCTAGGCATTATGCTGCATATTTTTTCCTGAAAGCTATGCCTCTGAGTGGTCCCATTGTTCAAAGGAAGACAAAGGAGCTCAGAGAGGTGCAGTGACTTGTTCAAGGCCACACAGCCAAGCACTGGCAGAATCTCAAGAACTAACCCTGTAAGTGTTTGAAAGTCTCCAAGGAGTGCTTATACCAGTGTTCTCAACCAGAGGAGATATTGCTCCCTATGGGATATTTGGCAATATCCAGGGACATTTTTGGTTGGAACCCTGGGTGTGCATGTGAGCCACTAGAGTCTAGTAGGGATAACAGGAAATATTTCCATAACAATGAATTAAACAGCTCCAAATGTCAATAGCACCAAGGTTGAGAATTCCTGATCTAGATGTTCCCCTCCACTTCTTTAGCCAGTCTCCCCACCACCACCCACCTTCCAAAAAAGGAAAAAAAAAAAAAAAAGACCAGTAGTGCTTCTAAAGCTTGAGTCAGCAGAGAACAAATCCTATTTTATTATAAGCAGATTTCATTTTTAGATTCATATCCTAGTTACTCTGTTATTCTCAATTACAGCACCTTTTCAAAAAGTAGATGTAATTAAGTTTAGTAGTTGGTTTCAATTCCTGATATCTGGTTGAAGGGGTGAGTTCTGTCAATTACATTAAGTGGCTGCAGCATCGTTAGTCTCAAGCAATAAAAATCTCCGCACGGCTTCGTACGTGGGCGTGCAGATTTGAACTTTGAGATCCTCTCTTTACTTTCTCCGTTTGGGTTTTATTAAACTTGCCAATGCAAAGCCTTACAGCAAAGGAAAACTGTGGAAAGGGAAGGGGGGAAGAAAATCTATGAAAATCCTGGCCTTATCATAACAGAGAAGGCAAACAACATTTACAGCAATTAAACCGATAGAGAGACTTCTGTTTAACAATCAAAGCACCTATTAAGATGTCTCCATAGCTGAACAAAAGCTTCTTTTCTACTCTAATTTTCTGATAACAAGTCATGCAGACACAGAGGCAGAAATTTTGCACATCCCTGGTGCCTACCATCTCAGGAAGAGAATAATAGACGTTTCTTCTTAGATATTTTCGTTTCTAGTGCACGGAAAGGGAAAGAGGTGGAAGCAGGGAGGTTTCTCCTCCCCTTGCATAAGTCCTTGCTGGTGATGCCTTCTGAGAAATGCCTCTGCCTAGAAAGAGGAAAGACCTAGAACCTTTGGAAACAACCTGGCGGTCAGAGAGACAAACAGAATCCCCAACAGGAGTAATCAACATTAACAAAGCATCCACACTACACAGAACTTCATAAGGAAAAACTCAGGCTCTGACCTGGTGATTTTGAAATCAGACTAACAGACAGACGAGCTGATCATGAATATACAGAGACACAGGTAAAAATGGATGATGATAAACCACGGAAGAGGAAGGAGTGGAGGAAGAGAAGAAACAACAGGAATAAGATAAGAAATAACAAAAATAATAACAGATCTTCCTTCTATTGTGACCATGTGCCAACCATCATTGCCAAACAAGCCCTTCCCATAAATTATCCCATTTAGTATAATACAGACGCCACCGCGTATAAACACATGTAGTGCATCAGCCACTATCACAACTCCATTTCAACAAGGAAATCAAGAAAGTTATCCCATGTGCCTAAGGTCACACAGCAAATAAATGCTCCAATTAGATTTTATTTATTTATTTATTTATTTGGGGTTTTTCGAGACAGAGTCCCACTTTGTTGCCTGGGCTAGAGTGCAATGGTATCATAGCTCACAGCAACCTCAAACTCCTGGGCTCAAGTGATCCTCCTGCCTCAGCCTTCCAAATAGTTGGGACTACAGGTGCTGACCACAACGCCCAGCTAATTTTTCTATTTTTAGAAGAAATGGCGTCTCACTCTTGCTCAGACTGGTCTTGAACTAAGCTCAAAGGATCGTCCCACCTTTGCCTCCCAGAGTGCTAGGATTACAGACAGGCATGAGCCCCCACACCCAGCCCAGAGTTGGGATTTTAAATTCAGTCCACACCGCTGGGTCTCATAAATGACAGCCAATTTCATCCGCATCTCACAGATGGGAACACTGAGGCTTAGAAGCAATTAATCAATTGTCTAGAGCTAATAAATGACTGAGTTGGGATCTAAGTCACAGACTGGAGCAAACTGGTTGCTTCCCGTTCAGACTGCCCTTTTACGTCCTCCCCACAGAGGTCCCATTTGTCGTTATATCCCCCAATGACTAGCTCAGGATCTGCTCAAAGGATAAATGTGCCTTCAATGAAGGAAGGACTGAATGAACAAATGAATGGACCAATAATCAGTCCACCCTCCTACCCACCCTCTGTCTGGGAAGCTCTGACGGGTCCCGAAAGGTGATGTAATAGCATAACGCTGCCACCCCCACCCTGATCAGGTCCCCATCCCCATCCCTGTGAGTATGCTATTTTACGTGGTAAAAATAGATGCTGAAGACGTGACCAAGTAAAGGATGTAGAGATTGGGATACTGCCCTGGATTACCCAATGCCATCACAGGGAATTAGGGAGGACAGAGTCAGAGGAGGAGATACGACAATAAAAGCTGAGGTTGCAGTGATGCGAATGCTGGTTTTGAAGACGGAAGGGGACTTCCAGCTGAGCAATGCAGCTGCAAAAGGTAAGAGAATGGCTTCTCCCTGAGACCCCTCCAGAAGGAGCCAGCTCTGCCTACACCTTGACTTTCTTCCTGGGAGATCCATTTTGGATTTCTGATCTCTAGAGCTGTAAGATAATAAATGTGTGTTGTTTTCAGCCCCTGAGTTGATGGTTATCTGTCACACCACGGGAAACTGATGAAGCACCTATCTTGCAACAAGCACAGTTTGGGGAACTGAAAATAGGGTGAATAAGATAACCAAGTTTTGTGAGCTTAGGATCTAAAGGGTAAATCAGAAAGTAAATGATTAAATAAAGAAGAGCCCATAAAGAAAATAAAATGATACAGAATTTGGGGTTTGCTTTAAGGCAGGGGGAACCCTGAAGTGTATCAGAACAAACCTGGATGCTATGTGGGGCCATATGGATTTCAGAGCTCCTCTGGCGGCTGAGGGGGAATAGACTGCCAGGCTGTGACTGAGAAACAGGGCAGGGCCTCCCCACCTCCCTCACCCCAACCTCCAACCTCTACCCTAGTCCAAGGCATCAGCTTTAACCCTTACGATTCCATTTCGTCTCTCATCCTAGGCATTTCCTACCTGAGTTGTCATGATCCCTCCAAAAGCCCCGGACAAAAAAATCTACACCCTGTCATCCTTCAATGTCCCTGGAAAAGCAAAGGGGGTTGCTAGTTGGCCCCACAGTCAACTGTGTTATTTTCCAGAAACCAACAGGATATATTTTTCCCTCCTTGGCCATAAAGGGGAGTGTGGTGAAGTGTCTCAAACCCACTCACTTGTAGCACTTGTATCTGCTATGGCACAGACTGATCTTAGGGGATAATTCCTTAAGAAATTATCATGGGCTATGCATTTTCAAACCCGAGCAGGAAAGGATAAAGTGGCAGCTATGGGAGCAGGCAATGCAGATTTAAAAAAAATCATTCTTTACAATTTATCTACTATGGGGACCATAGCAGAACTTTTGGGGGGAGCTTGGACCTGGGTCCCATTTGTCATTGTATCCCCCAATGACTAGCTCAGGATCTGCTCAAAGGATAAATGGGCCTTCAATGAAGGCAGGACTGAATGAACAAATGAATGGACCAATAATCAGTCCTAGCTAAAACTGTTTTCATTGGTTAACTAGAAATTTACATGCTCTTGGGTAATCTTAGAGATACCCCTTAAGAGATTCAGAGCACATCCAAACCAAGTTATCCTTAAAATACTATTGCATGGTAGGGAAGGAAGTACAATTTATCTCCATTTTACAGATGGCAAATTGAGCCAGGGTGGGACCTGTTGTATGTCCTTGGGTGAATGACAATCCTGTAAGCTTCACTGTCACCATGCCAAAAAAAAAATGTGGATGAATCACAGTACCTCATGTGGCTATTCGAACTAAATGAGATAATACACCTTGAGTATTCAGACCACTGCCTGGCACAAGAGCAATCTTAGTCTTGTTTTACTGTACATATTTTGCGGCCGTTTCTTCATTTAATCCACACAACCCTAGGAATTTGTATCTCCAGCTTAGAGAAAAGGAAATTCAGAATAAACCAAATTATTCAGAGTCATATTTGGTGAACTTTAAAGTGAAATCCAATTTCCTATAAAACTAAAGCCTTGCTATCCACCCCTACATTATGACCCCCTGTGAGATAAACATAAAAATTATTTTATGAAGTTCAGCAATGAATCTGGAACAAAAAAGGGGGGGGAAGAAGAAAATAATTATGGTAGAAGTCATGCCATCCTAGCTTTGGAGAGGACACAAGAAACAACTGCAGTCTGAGTCTTTAACCCCTGGAGAGACATGAGGAACTACCCTATCGTGAAATATTTCCATGGAGACAAAGACCTCTGAGCATATAATATTATTAATAATAACGGCTAATATTCATTGAGTACCTATAGCATGGTAGGGCCTAGATGATGCGATTTAGATGTATTTATTTAAACTCCATAATTCCAGTTTTGGTGATAGAGCTGAGATTTGAGTTAGGATAGTCAAACCTAAGAGTTCATCCTCAGAAATGCCACAAAGAAAGGAACTGCGAGTTTCATAGCAAACTCTTTGGGCACAGAGATATCTGAAACTAGTAAAACTCAGACTCCTTAAGCTTTTCTTTTATACAGTTTGGGTTTACAGGACAGTCACCAGCTAAAATCCCACTGATTTATCCAAGGTGCCAACCAATCCTCAGCTAAGTCGTTCATGATATTTTATTCACATAGCAAGAAATAACTCCACAGGTATTTGTTTTAATATCTGATTCAAATATATCAGATCTAAAAGTACTTTAATTATGTGCTGTCTCTAAAGGTTACCGCTCCATGATATTTCAGGGCCAAATCCAATTGCTTCATAGATTTGGATAACAATTTTTTTCCCTGAGATAACAATCTACTTCCCAAGAGCCAAACATTATCATCTGGGGCCTTTGATGGCTATGGAGGCTTCCAGGGATCCACGTGGCATTGGTAAGGAGACAAGGGCAAGCTTCGGTGCTTTGTCATGGGGAGAGAAATAAGGTAGAAAGGGGTGACAGTGGTAAGAAATACTAGCAAGGGCACCGATGCTCACTCTGGATGGAAGAAATCATGTACTAGGATTTCAAAGGAATTTCTGCATGGCATTGAGGCCAGGCAAAGGGCAGTGGGGAAGCTACTGAGGTTATGGCCTCAGTTGGAATGAGAGCATTGCAGGAACAGAGGTATCAGGGCGGTATCGATCTGTGCACATTGACGATTTAAGCTAGAGACAAGGCTTTGAGTGTGGATCTCCTCTGGAGACAGGGCAGCCATACTGCATTTCTTAACAGGAAGGTCTCCAGAGCATCAGCTTGCCCAGTGGAGTGTAAGAGTAAGCCTGGGACTTTGGAGTGAGTGCACCTGTAACAAATACTAGCTCTGCCACTTGGGAGCTATGGGATGCTGGGTACTCTTACTTCTTTGAGTCTTAGTTTTGTCTCCTATATCTCCCTCACAGGATGGTTAGGAGGATGAAGTGGGGTCGTAAGACTGGAACAGCACTCAGCTGTCTGATGTGTTACTGTTATTGTCACTATCTCTCTGCTTCCAGATTTAACATACCAGTTAGAACATGAAAAAGCTGTCCGTGGACTATGACTTATTTAGAGCAGGGGTTGGAAAACTTAACCCCCAGGCCAAGTCCAGCCCATCATCTGGTTTTATCAATAAAGTCTGATTGGCACACGGCCACGCCCATTCATTGACATATTGTCTGTGTCTGCTTTCACGCTACACCGGCAGAGTTATGTAGTTGTGATAGAGCCAACATGGTCCACAAAGCCAAAAATAATTATTACCTGGCCTTTTATAGAAAAGGTGTGCCAACCCCTGATGGAGAGTGGTGTGAAACTCATTTCCTTGGTTGATTAGAAGATATATTTTTTTTCCCTTGAAGCTAGGAGACATAGGTTCAAGACCCAATTCTGCCACTTCCATGGTGCAAATCCTTGGACGAATGGTCTGTAGTCTCCAAGCCAAAATATGTATGACCACGTGGTCACTACTCCCTTCATTCCGTCCTAGCACTCTGCAGGGGATGTTGTTTCAGTTCCCATTTTACAGAAGAGATAAGCCAGGCATGGAGGACCGGCAAGCAGCCCAGCCGAGATGCTAACCTCGAGCTTGTGATCTTTCTACCCCTCACTGTCTCCTAGTAGAATAATTCAAGAACAGGAAATGTCTCTGA
Source organism: Perodicticus potto (assembly GCA_963574655.1). NCBI lineage: Eukaryota > Metazoa > Chordata > Mammalia > Primates > Lorisidae > Perodicticus > Perodicticus potto. The sequence continues at coordinate 16,880 of CAUYRH010098345.1, forward strand.
TTACATGCACCTGCTGAAATCCCTGTCAATGCACGGGGGCAGAGGAACAGGGAAATTAACTCTCTCCTCTCACAGCTTCTCTCTGGATTATGATGGGATTTTCTAGTTGTCACTTTATCAGAGCAGAGCAAAGACAGGGGGCGATGGGGGTCAGGGTCTCCAGGGGGATGGAGGGAATGCCCTGCTGGGTGTGTCTCCAGGAAGAAGCCCATCATGGTAGGACAGGTAAAGGGTGAGGGCACTGCACAAATGGCAGCGGAGAAGATGAAGGGCAGGTATGTCAACGCAGAGGCAAGACGGTGCAGAGGATAGGAGGGGAAGACATCACAGAGGAGCTTTCATCTTGTCATCCACATTCTCCTTGACCTGTTCCACATGGCTCCGCCCTTGGTCAAAAATTTAAAACTGAAGTTAAATGAGAAACACATTCTGGATCGGGTGAGAATACTTAAGTGTATTCTATATCCCCTCAGAATCATTCTCCCGTTTTTATTTTTATTTTTTTAGAGATAGGGTTTTACTCTGTCACCCAGGCTAGAGTACAGAGTTGTGATCATGACTCACTGGAGCCTCAAACTCCTGGGCTCAAGCAATCCTCCTGCCTCAGCCTCCTGAGTAGCTGGGACTATAGGTACACACCACACCTCACTAATTTTTCTTAGTTTTTTTATAGAAATGGTGTTTCTCTATATTGCTCAGGCTGGTCTCAAACTCCTAGACTCAAGCAATCCTCTCACCTTGGCCTCCCAAAGTGCTGGGACTTCTGCAGAAGTGAGCCACCGCATCCCACCTACTCTCTCCCCTTTTTAAAAGATCATCACAACCTCAAGTCTGAATCCTGGTCGGTAACTGCCGAGCTGGACTCCTCAATTTGCCCTAAATCATACACGTGGACAGCGATACCATCACTCCCTCTCTCAATGAGAAATGTGCACCCTGGAGTCATCACCTGTGATTTATCTCAGCCCTTTCAGATGGCCTCAATTAAATTTCACTGCTGGTAAAGAAAGGAAAGATGGCTGAGGCATTTAATTACATTTTATAATGTGCTCACTACTGAATTTATTAAAGTATACCAGGGATTCTTAACCTTGTAACCAAACAGTGGGAAACCTGGGTACCATACAAGTAATTATCTTCCTTGTGGGGATGATAGATGAAGAAGCCAGGACATTAACAGTGGGTTGGGTGTGTGTGCAGGGGGACAGTGGTGACCAAAGCAGGGGCTATGACAAGACACAACCCCACAGATTGGAGAGGGGTGTGTCATTAATTATCAATCTTCCCTCGAATCTAAGGATGCAATGTGTTAGGAAACTTATCTTTCTTTCTTCTCTTTATATGCCCATTCCAAACCTTCTCGAATTTCCCCTTTGTATAATTGTACTGCTAGGGATAGAGGAGGGGAACATCCTGAAATATTAAAATCGCTTTATGAAATAAACATCCTGGCTGGGCATGGTGGCTCAGGCCTGTAATCTAGCACTCTGGGAGACTGAGGGAAGTGGACTGCTTGATCTCAGGAGTTCAAGACAAGCCTGAGCAAAGCAAGACCTCATCTCTACTAACATTAGAAAAATTAGCAGGGCATTGTGGTGGGCACCTGTAGTGGTTGCCCTGAGCTAGGCTAGGGCCAAGGCACTCTAGCCTGGGCAACAGAGTGAGACCCTGTCTCAAAAATAAATTAATTAATTAAAATTTAAATTTAAAAAATTCTGAAATGTCAAAATCACATTATGTGATAAGAAAACAAAATTAAAATATAAAAAAGGAAATAAAATGTTAACATCTAAAAGTCCAGAAGAATCATTAGGATAATAGATTCAACTTGGTTTGTTTGGGAAGCACATGTAGGGTAAATTATCAGTAAGGAAATAACGTGTGACACTTGGGGCGGGGTGGAGGAAAGTCACTTAAATATCAATACGATCCTGTGGGCAGCCTAACATTCCGTCCAGGTGATGGGTGGCCTTATGGCAGGGGCCTCCCTGCTCCAGAGGATTAGTCTAAATGTGGAATATCCAAGAGCATTGTCTCAAAGACTTCCATTATAGTGTCATATAAACTTGAGTAACCAAGAAAAAAAGGTCAGATGGGGAGGAAGAAGGTGCTGATCCCAGGCTAAAGAAGAAATGCCCCATGTCTCTGTGATACAGCTAAAGGCCATTACTAAGCTCAAAATCACTGTCCCAGCCCCTGTCTGGCCCTCCCTGGGTTATAGTTACATCATGACTATACCATTTCATACCTCTGACCTCTGAAAATGTTGTTCTCTGTCTAGAATATTCTTCTGCTCCACCTCCAAGGCCTCTACTTCTCCTAGCCTGACTCACACCAGCTCTCCCCCCAAGATCCAGCTCAGGTGCACCTCCTCCAGGAAGCCCTCCCTGACTGCATGAGGATACAATGCCCCTGCTGTGGCCTTCCTGCAGCACCTGTGCTTGTCTCTCTGGGCCTCTTTCATTGTCCCAGGGAAAGGCTCTTCTTCCTGTCCATACTCTCCACCTTCATCCCTGACTGTGAGCTCTTGGAGAGTAAGAGCTGCCAATTAATCCTCTTTATGTGTTTGGCGTCTCGGGCAGAGTTTGGCTTATTGCTGAGAGAGGTGAGGGATTTTTCTTGCTACCTCTAGCAAAAACAGGCCAACAGCTCAACTTCCCAAATGAAGGCCCTGCTTCCCCACATCCTGCAGGGCCTGGGCCAATCAGGGGGCCTATGAAGCCAGGATCCTGCCCTGACCACCTGTCCACACCTCCTGTCCCAGTACCCTGCCTCTGCCATAGGGCTGAAACCTCAGCTGGGGTGGCTGACCAAACAAAGCCCATCTGCCCCAAAATGGAGCCCACCACTTCCTCTCCCAAACCTCTCCCCACTCGCCTGTGCACTGAGGACCCCAGACTTTCCTGTCACTGCAGTCTAGACACCTGGACCATCTTCACCTCCTCTGGACTCTCACCTGTAATGGGCACCCTTGACAGAGTCCCTCCCAAGGGCAGACTTATCATGCATGTTGATTTATACAGCCTGCCATGGAGATCTAGTTTTGATCCCAATTTGTGGATGAAAACACTGAGGCTCTGAGAGCTTAGCAGAGAAACAGAGTGGTCAAAAGAATAGAAAGACCAGAGTTATTGTCCTAGTTCTGCCACTAAATGGGAAAGTTAAGTACAGATAATGCTATTAACTAAAATGGGTCAGGCATTGCCCAAGTCAGTGGTTCCCCAAATTGTCAGCTTATTGAAATCACCTGATGCCTGTGCCACCCCCCACCCCCAACCCTGTTGAGGTTTATTCATAATTCAGAGGTCAGCAGACTATGGTCCATGGGCCAGCCTGTTTTTCTAAAACAAAGTTTTATTGGGATGCAGCCATGCTCATTTATCTATGGTTGCTTTTCATACTAAAAAGGCAGCGTTAACTGTCATAACAGAGACCACATGAGACATAAAGCCTAAAATATTTACTATCTGGCTCTCTAATAAAAGTTTGCTGACCCCTAATTTGATTGTGCTGGGATACAGCTTGACTTGGAAAATTACAAAAAGTCTTCTGGTAATTCTAATGTGCAGACAAGTTTGGGGACCACCGGACTGGCCTAAGAGTTTTCATTCATTAGCCAATTGACTCTTTGTAACAACCAAGTCCGTTTCATCCTCTATTTGTATCCTGAGCAAGCAGTGCAGTAAAGGGCCCCAAGTGGCATCTCCAATAATATTTATTGCATGAATGAATAAAGGAATAAACAAAGAATCTACCCTGGGAGGTAGGTACTAATGATCCTCCTGTATAAATGGGGAAACTGAGGCTCAGGGATCACTTAATGGAATATGAGGCAGCCTGGAGACCCTGATTGGCAGTGCAGAGCCATCCTAACACACACAGACACAGGTCCTGTCTCCTTGACCCAAACGAAAATGCTAATTAGAAGAAGCTGGCTTATCCTGGCTGGCTCAGGCTTAAATGAGGACAAAACAAGAGTTGACAGACAGAAGACCCACACTGCCATCACCACAAATGTTCCTGTGAAGGGAAGAAAACAGCTTGCCCTGTGCTTCATCAATTTCAATTGTAAATGGCCTCACATTGAAATAAACCAAGAGAGACAGTAATCACTTGACAGGTGTGGGCAGGGGAGGTGGGAGACACGCAGACCACAGCCTGTAATCTGGAAGTTGGGCTTGACATTTGGAGCCAGAAATGGGCAACAGGCCTCATTTGTGTATTGCATGTATCCCAATCCAGGCAACTGGGGGAGGTGCAAACCTCCTCTTTTGCTTAAGAGGCAGAATGGGCAAATGGAATTAATTTACAGGTGCAGACCTCAGTCAGATTCCTGGCCCTGCACTGGTTTGCCCTGTCATCTGCGTCTTCCCCTCTACAGACCTCTTCCACTGTAAAATGAGTGTGAGGCAATCCATCTTGCAGAGTTTTCCTAGGGACCGGGTGCTGGAATGTGAAGCAAGTGCCTGGCACATAGTAGGTGTGCACTAAGAAGCAGATATGTTCAAGAGCAGGCCAGCTCTTGTTTTCAGCTTTCCTTAGTGGCCTCTCCTCCTCTCCAGAGAAAACAAAACTCGGGAACAGGCTGTTTTGGGAAGAAAGCCCTGGCTCTGTAGCGAAGCTACGGTGAGTTATGCGGAGAGCAGAACTGTCTAGGTCCCTCTGGCTATTCATCCCCCGCTGTCATCCTGTTCTCAGAGCATGTCTAGAGCCCTTGCTTGCCCAGTGTGATGGATGGGTTTAAGTTCCTTGCACACTACATCATCAGTTACCTACATATTTATTGCCTTGAACTGAGTTTATGGATCTTAAATCAGAGCCTTTCTGAGTTGTCTGAGCTGAAATTCTCCCCCAATGGAAGTATAGTGTTTTTTAATTATGCAGCTACCCTGTAGTTAATGTTCGGTGGGAGTTAATGGCCCACAGAACAAAGGGCTGCTGAGAAGTGTCCGCACAGAATTGTTCCATGGAATTTACTGGCTGAGTATACTCCTTGGAGACAGGACCACACGAACTTATGGCAAGAGACCCTGGTCAGACTTTCAGAAACCCGGAACACCAGGCATCGTGGGGTCTGACTTTCAGGCAGCACATGACCTCCTGCTCTCGGTTTCCTGAGACTCGACGCACTGTTCAAAGGGGGTGTCATGCTGTCTGTAGTTTGCCCACACAGTGGGGACAGCTTGTGGCACATCATATTCAAGGTCAATACTGTGCATCTGTGTTCCAGAGCGTGTGTTTCTGGAGTGTCCCTAAATGGAGCCAGGAAGCCCGCTGGGGTGTGGGCTTGTGACAGGTCTCCATTGTGGCATTGAAAGTGAGGTTTCTGGGCCAGGGGACCTCTGCTGCCATGGGCCGTGGCTCATCAGTGAGAAATGTTGTCAGTATAGAGAGGGCACAGAGAGCCCCCAGCCCCAGGAGCAAGCTAGGGACAGGAGTTAGGTAGATTAGGGGTAGGCAAGGCCTGGGACTGGGGATGTGGGCAATAGAGAGTGACAGCTAATGGGTATGGGATTTCTTTTAGGGTGATGAATGATGATCACACAACTCTGTAAATATCCTAAAAACCATCAGATTATTTTAAAATGGTAATCTTTGTAGTATGTGAATTATACCTCAATACAGCTACTAAAATAAACTTTAGCATGCACCAGAATCACCCAGAGGGCCTGTTAAGATACAGACAGCCAGGCCCTGCTACCAGCGGATCTGATTCAGTCAAATATGGAGCACGGCCTGAGAATTTGCATTTCTAATAAAGTCTCAGATGTTTTACAGCTGCTGCCAGGCTAGGTACCTCACTCTGAGGTAGGCTGCCCCACTTCCCACCTGCCAAAGGCCGTGGGGACACCACCCTGTGACCGCGCAGAGTGGCACAGCCTTTCCACTACTGGGTCCTCCAGAAAGAAGTTTATTTGCAAGAGTTGCCAGCGACTTTAGTCACTGCAGTTGACAGATTAATTCTCCCTCCAACCCAAGATATCCACATCCTAATCCCTGCAACTGGTGAATGTTACTTTGTATGGGGGAAGGACGTTGCAGGTGTGATGAAACTAAGGATCTTCTTACAAGGAGATTATCTGGGATTATCCAGGTGAGGCCCCAAATGTTATCATAAGGATGCTTATAAAAAAGTCAGATGGTCAAAGGATGAAGAAGGTGGTGTGGCCACAGCAGGAGGTAGGGGAGGAAAAGTGATGTAGGGTCCTGAGCCATTAGAAACTGCAAAAGGGAGGAAACAGGTGCTCCCATCGAGTCTTCAGAACGGTGAGTTTCAACCCATGTCCCATGGCACACACTGGTGTGCCTCAAGAGGATCTTAGGTGTGTGTTGAAAAATTTTACAGATCATTCATTCAATAACTTTCAGAAGAAGTAAGTTCAAAGCACAGTAAGTTTGTTCTTTTTTTTTTTCCACTCTTTTTTTGATCAACATAATTTAAGTGTGCTGTGGAAATTTAATTATTGGTTCAAGTGTGCTATGAAATAAAAAGAGTTGAAAAACACTGGTCTAGAAGGAAGGAGCCCTGCCCATACCTAGATTTTAACCCCACAAACCTATATTGGAATTCTGACCTCCAGCACCATAAATAAATAAGTTTGCATTATTTTCAATCACTAACTTTATGACAACTTGTCGTAGCAGCTATAAGCAACCAGCAGGGCCATGTATCCCCGCAGTTCTTTCCCGGAAGAGGCATAAATGTGCAATTGTTCATCTTTTATTCCATGCCTGGCATTCTGTATTCAGAATCCTCACAGGAACCTAGGCGATCAGGACTCTCTACCATCATACAGAAGAGAAAACTGCAGATCTGAGAAATTCAGTCGTCACTGGAAGAGTGGGGAATTTCTTACCATTTTGCTCGTATCAGGAATTTCTCAAAGCTAAAAATGTCTGTTTATCCTGTATGTGACCTAGCAGCCTGAAGCATGGGGCTGGCCTGGTAACCCTTGTGAATAAGATTCAACATTCCATGAAAATCAAAGAGAAGGAAATCCACCCCGTCCACAAGCCTTCCTAGAAATAAGAGATTTAATCTGCCAACTTCACAAGGAAAGGTGCCATCCAGATAAACCACAGGTGTGCTCCCCTCTAATAACAAGCTTAGCAGTGTTTTAATCTACCTAGAGTTATCTGGCCTCTCAGATCAATACGAGGCTCTGATGTGGAGGGTTTAACTATTTGTAATTGGACAGAACTTCAAATGGGACGGAGAGACTCAACAGGGGTGAGAAGGCGGCTCTAGAATCAGAGCCACATCAGACCCGTACAGACCTGTGCCTGCAGGCGCCTCTCTCCGCCATTCACAGCACCAACAACCGCAGGTCACTGGGCCTCACACTTCACGGGTCAGGGGAGGGCTCGTTAAAAACAGCAGCTCCTGGACCCCTTCCTCAGAGTTGCCGATTCAGTAGGTCTACCGTGGAAACCGAGAATTTGCATTTCTAACAATCTCCAATGACGCCTGTGCCTCTGTTCTTGGATCTGAACTTTGAGAACCACTGATCTAAATCCGACTTCCTCAATCTCAGCACTACTGTATGTCCCACAGGTCGCCACACATACACACAGAGAGAGAATGGGAAATTGTAGCGGAATGTACCTTTATTCACAAGATAGTCATTACAAAATTTAAAAAAGAATTTCTCCACATGTTGCTATATCAATATAAAAAATATAAAAACATAGAATAGGATAGAAAATAAGGCTTGGTTCATGTTTCCTCTTTATGGCAACCTTTGGGACACCTGCACTGGCGTGTGGGGCTCTGCCATCCGTGTGGTGGGGCCTGTCCTGTGCACTGTGGGACACTAGATGCCAGCAGCACGTTCATCCCCCAGCTGTGACCAATAAAAATGTGTCTCTAAACATTACCGAACATCCCTTAGGAGTGGGAGGAGGCAGCAACATTTTCCTTCCCTGAGAACCACTGCCCTACACCAGGAATAACGAGAATGCACAAAAAGAGTGGCAGTCCCCGGAGAAGGCCCTGAACATCGTGAAGCTCTCAGCTGCAGTGCAAACAATCCTTCAAGGGAGCGGCGGGAATGGTGACCATGAGGGCAGAGACGATTACAAGGGATGGAGAACAAAGAAATGTCACAGAGGGCTCCACCTATCATGTTCAGGCCGCTATGGCACCTGTCACTCCTGTGAGCCTCCTGGGGTCAGTCCAGGTGCAGTGACTCAGCCCTGTAACTCAGGAAAAAATGGATAATCACTGAGAAATGGGTCTGAACCCAAATAGGAACTCAGGGCCAATGCTCAAAGACAGTCTGATTTGCAATTCTCAAAGAGGACAACATCAATTCACAGAGCAGTTCTCTCAGTTTTCAAAGTCAGCAAACAAACCCTCAGGTGCAATCTTCCCAGGTTTTTTAAAAGCCATGTGATTAATGACAGTCAGTGAGGAAAGGAAGAGGCGTTGGATCCAGGCCCAAAGGCTGGGTGCGGATGCAATCAGACAGTTTTCAGGGCCTCTGTGCTCTGACACCTGCCCACATTCTCCACAGAGTGTGGTTCTGAATCGCCCCTGGACCACACCTCCATCTTCTTTACCTGGTGATCCTATTCTTGTAGAAAGGAACACAACCTAATGCTGGATTTGTTCAGCATGATCACTCTCACTTGTGCAAAACAAAGGCAGGATTGATGACTCCCGGGGAGGCACATTCACGGGCCTGATCTATGCCTGGTACCTTGGAGCAGGGTGCAATGCCTCCGAGTGCACGTCACCATCTTTCCACTTTGTCAATAGGCCCTTGATTCTCTAAAGGCTGAAAGGGGTTTTCGTGGGTGAATGCTTAGAGCCAGCTCAGGGGTTTTGGAACCCTGCTCAAAGCTTCCAGGTGACTCTTTATGCATCTGCTAGCTTCTTTCATCCCTAGATATGTATCACCCTCGAGAGAGAGGGCAGGCAAAAGATATTCTCCGTGCTTGAGGGTAGAAAGGAGCCAGGGACCTGTGCGCTCTGGGAAGGGTGAGGTTACTACCCTGCGTTCACATCTCAACTTTGCCCCTGGTTAAATCTTTTACCCTCTCTGAGACTGTTTACTCATTTACCTGTGATACAAGAATTTAAGCAGCACCCTACAAGGTGGCTGTAGGATTCACTACAGTTCTGAAGTCTGGTGTCCTGAGTTGGCATCCTAGTTCCGCTACTTGTCGGCTATAAAATGCTGGCAAAGTTCTTGCTTGACCTCTCTGTGCCTCACTTTCCTTGTTGGTTCCTCAGATGATGATTGGGCTGAGAGCAGTGCCTGGCATTTAGTAGGTACTTAGCTAGTATCTGTCCCTCTCTGCCTGCTTCTACTCAGCCTCAGGGTACGTCAGTTGACGCATGAATAGTCTGTGCTCCCTCATTTAGAATTAAAGATCCTGGAGGTGCCTAGTGCACAGGTAAAGAGTGGCTCCCTGAAATTCACATTCACCTAGGACCTCTGAAAGTGACTTTATTTGGAAATGGGGTGTGTGCAGATGTAGTCAAATGAAGACGTGGTCATACTGGGTTAGTGGGGGCCCTGATCCAACGACTTCTAACGGTCAGGGAAAGGAACACGGAGACACACAGAGGAGGAGGATGCGAAGCCCTTCTCATCCCTCACAGAGATGCCCGTTACCCATTCACTCCTGTTCTCCTACCCAGCCCCAACACTCGGTAACTACCCATCTGTGTTCTGTTTATGAGGCTTGGCTATTCTGGACTTCAGTGGAGTTGCACTTAAGCGGAATTGCAGAATATGTGGCCTTTGGCATCTGACTTCTTTCTCTTAGCATAGCATTTTGGAGGTTTATCCACATTGTAACATGTATCAGTGCTCCATGAGTCTTTTTGATGGCTAGATAATATTCCATCATGTGAAGAGACCACAACTTGTTTATCCACTCATCTACTGGCAAACATCTGGACTGTTTCCACCTTTTCTATATCGTGCATAGGGCTGCTATGAACATATGGCTACAAGTATTTGTTGGAAACTGTTTTCAATTTTGGGGGGATATGTATCTAGGAATAGAATTTCTGGATCATATAGTAATTCTTCATTTAACTTTTTGAGGAACCGTCAGACTTCTGCACAGTGGGTGCACCATTAACTTTCACTGAGTTAGATCTGGCTGAAAAACCGTAGTTGCCAGTCCTTATTCTAGAGCAAGAGTGTGAAATTGCAGTGCACACGATTTAGAAAAATGAAACAAACAAATGAAAATAATAAAGGAAGGGGGGGAGGCTTCTCAGCCTATCCATAATTTTCCTAATTTTTATAGAGACAGAATGCAGGAAATTGTTAATGAATATATTAATTCAACTTTATATATACAGGGTATCCATAAAGCTCATGTGCAACTTAAAATATACAACTATTGGTAAGAAGGGGCAGAGCAAGATGGCTGACTGAGATTGTCTGGGGAAAAAGAGAGAACCCAGCCATATCTGGCGAGGGGACCTTACCCAGAGTCATAGCTCAGGGAGCACAGTGAGGAGGTGGTGAGCTGGATACAGTGTATGATCTGGAGCAGTTGAAATCTAATGAATTAGGCAAGGATCAGCTGACCCCACCCCCATGGAGGTCCAGGATGGGAGGAAGCCTTTCTGGAGTTTTCAGTTGTTGGGGGAACCTGTACGTTGTGTGGAAAGCTTGCAAGAGTGGGTAGACTTGAACAGTACACAGCAACCAGATTTGAAGGCCAGTTGCAGTGGATTTGCTATAGGTTTGGTGGCTGCAGAGGCAGCCATACTGAGAAGGTCTCCATAGCCAGGGGAATGCTGGAAAAGGAGGAGAAGATTGTAAGAAGGTTACAATAATGAGAATGTACAAGAAGAGTGGCAACCTTTCATGGAAAAGGTTGTAAGAAGGTCTTCTCAGGGGCCTAAAGCACGGCCATCTTAGTTCCACCTGCTGGAATGAGAACTCCACTCTTGGGACAGGCTGAGGGACTCCCACACCTCATGGCTAGGAAGAATCAACATGGTCAAAATGTTTATACTACCCAAAGCAATCTACAGATTCAAGGCAATCCCCACTAAAATTACCATCATCAAACTTTCAAGATTTGGAAAAAATAATTCTTGACTTTGTATGGAGCCAGAAGAAACCCTGTATAGCCAAGGCAATTCTTAGTAATAAAAACAAAGCCAGAGGTATCACCCTATGAGACTTTTGGCTATACTACAAGGCCATAGTAATCAAAACAGCATGGTATTGGCACAAAAATAGAGACACTGATGTTTGGAACCAAATAGAAAACCATGAGATGAAACCAATCTCCTACAGCCACCTGATCTTTGATAAACCAAACAAGAAGAAACACTGGGGAAAAGAATCCCTATTCAATAAATGCTGTTGGCAGAACTGGATAACATGTAAAAGAGTAAAACTGGCCCTGCGCCTCTCACCACTTACAAAAATTGAATCAAGATGGATAAGAATTTAAATCCAAGGTGTAAAACTGTAACAATCCTTGAAGAAAGTGTGTGGAAAACACTAGAAGATATTGGCCTTGGGAAAAATTTTATGAAGAAGACTTCCATGGCAACTGCAACAACAAGAAATAAATGGGACTTAGTTAAACTGAAAAGCTTCTGTACAGCTAAGGAGATAACAACCAAAGCAAACAGATAACGTTCAGAATGGGAAAAGGTGTTTGCCTATTATGAATTGGACATAAGTTTGATAACTCTACACAGAACTCAATCAACAAAAAAAGACCTAATGATCCCATGTCTAAAGAAGACAGAAGAATGGCTAACAAACATGAAAAAATGCCCATTATCCCTAATCATTAGAGAAATAAAAATCAAAACTAGCCTGAGATATCTATCATCTAACCCCAGTGAGAACTGGCCATGTCACAGTCTCAAAGCTGCAGATGCTGGTGGGAATGTGGAGAGAAGGGAACACTTTTACACCACTGGTGGGACTGCAAACTAATACAACCTTTTTGGAAAGAAGTTTGGAGAACCCTCAAAGAACTCAAATTAGACCTTCCATTTGATCTGCAATCCCATTACTTGGCATCTACCCAGAAGGAAAAAAAAGCCTTTTATCATAAGGACATTTGTACTAGACTGTTTATCACAGCTCAGTTTACAATCCGCAAAATGTAGAAACAGACTAAATGCCCACCAACCCAGGAATGGATAAACAAGCTGTGGTATATGTATACTGTGGAATACTATTCAGCCACTAAAGAAGATGGGGACTTTACATCTTTTGTATTAACCTGGATTGAGGTGGAACACATTCTTTTTAGTAAAGCATCACAAGAATGGAGAAGCAAAAATCTAATATACTCAATTCTAATATGAAGGCAGTAGATGAGCTAATTCAAAGGGGATAGGGGAATGAGCATATGGGGAGAGGGGTGGAAGGAAGGGGAGTCACAGTGTATGGCACACTACTTGGGGGCAGGACCCAATTATAAGACAGACAGTAACAAACACAATCAGTGTAAACTAATTCTTTGTACCCTTAATGCAGTGGTTCTCAACCTATGGGTCATGACCCCTTTGTAACAATGAAAATACAACCTGCATATCAGATATTTACATTACGATTCATAACAGTAGCAAAAGTACAGTTAGGAAGTAGCAACGGACATAATTTTATGGTTGGGGGTCACCACAACATGAGGAACTGTATTAAAGGGTTGTGGCATTAGGAGGCATTAGGAAGGCTGAGGACCACGGCCTTAATGAATCCCAAACAATAAAAAAAATAAAATACACAACTAGTAATCATCCAGTAGACCCTCTGTCAGTTGACCACCCAAGGGACTTTAACAAACTGGCCAACATACAGAGGTAACATAAAGAACTAGGTCTTCTATGCTGATACGTACATGTGGTGCATGTCCAGTCTGTAAATTAGGTCAACTTAAGGAGGTGGTCAACGATGGAAGTTTGGCTGTATTTTATATAAAACATTTTTTTAAAATAGCAGTGTGCATGTAATTGTGGGTGGGTATCTGGCATCTATCTTATTACCAGAGATACTATAGTAATGGCAGGAACTGTGGCAAATTGGAAACCATGCATGGATCTGAAGGGGGTGACCCCTGCTCAGCTCTAGTCTACGGTGGCTGAGCAGGAGTGTGGGTCCAGTGCTGCTGAATTTTCTGATTTTTTCCAAGAGGAACAAGAATTCCAGATGTTTATGTGAAATTTCTCATTTTCTAAATATTGGCAAGTAATTCAGGAAAAATAATAAATTGCACAGGCAAAGCAAAAAATAATTGCAGTCTGCGTTCAAGGCATCTTCTGATTGCTTGTGTTTTCCTCTAATGTCATTTGTGGCTTCCTCTAAAGAAGGGGCCAACTGGACTCCCTGGGATCTGACGGGTGTGGAGCTCTGTGAGGAATCGGGTGTTCTGACATTCTCCCTGTTGCCTGTGGACGGACAGAGACGTGCACCCTGAGTTTGGGCGACCAAGTCACCGACCTGGGTTTTAAGGACATTCTCTCCATCCCAGCAGGACTCTGCTGTCCATTAAGGCTCCTCCAGTGTTGCCAACAGGGACCTCAAACTTCCTACCCCACCAGAACAGGGAGGGTCCACTGGGATAAATTACAAAGGGCTAATTTTATCACGCAGAGAGATTCCAGAAATAAGAAAAGGAAGCCAAGGAAAGAACAATGAGCCCACAGAGAGGAAGATGCAAAAGGAAGAAGGGCTCTTCTTAAGTGGTACTGCCAAGAGATGGCAAATCCTCAGAGCTTTGCCTGTCGGCAAGAGTGTAAGGCTGAAATTAAAGTCAAATTCAGGGGAGGCTCTCTTAACAACTGCAGTGGTGGTAGGGGCCAGTCATTTCTCCTTTCTGAGTCTCAGCATTTTAATCCATTAAATGGAAATAGTCATAAAGCTTCTTCCCACTTCCCTGACTTCAAAGTGTTTTGAATTGTAAGATATAATTCAACTTATCCCTAAACTTAGTATGCACCACACTAACCCTAAGAGATATTTCATGAAAACAAAACAAAACAAAAAACCCAAAAAACAAGGATTCCATGATCAAATTTTAAGGAATTACAAAGACATGAAGAATCTTAAAGGTTTTCCCATGAATGGATTAATAAACTGTGATATATATATATATACACACACACATATATATATATATATATATATATCATGGAATACTATTCAGCCATGAAAAAGATAGACACTTTACATCTTTTGTGTTAACCTGGATGGAGTTGGAGAACATTCTCTTTAGTAAAGTATCACAGTAATGTAAAAGCAAGTGTCCAATGTACTCAATACTAACATGAAGCCAGTAGACAAATTAATACATGCCCACATAAGAGAAAAACACAATTTAACTCATGTTGGGGGGCAGAGGAAAAGGGGAGGAGGTGGGGGGAGGGGGAGGAATGAGGGAGGGAGGGGGGTGAGTGTGCTCCCACCTAATGGGCACAATGTAAGGGTATGTGGCACGCCTCTTGGGTGCGGGACACAACTACAAGAGGGTCCTTACCTAACAAATGCAAACATTGTAACCTAATTGTTTGTACCCGCGCATTAATCTGAAAAAAAAATAATATTAAAGGTTTTGAAAAATTCTAGAGTCAAAGAGGTATAATTTAACTTGATATAACCCAGATTTTCCAAACCTGCTTGACTGTGTCATCCTTTATTTCCCCCCTTACACCTATCACACCCCATGCAACTATTATTCAACAAACACACTACAGGGGCTCTGGATCATCATTCCTGGTTGCTGGCTGGTCTGCAGAGGAGTGATGGAGCTGACCCTAAAAGACCAAGAGCCCAGGGTCACCCTGAACACCTGGAACTTTAAACAACTTCCCTCTGTTCCCCTCTTGAGTTCAGCCTGTCATTTCCAGCCTGTGGGTCCCCTCTCCACCAGCAAAGAGGAGGGGGCACTGAGGCTACCCCTAAGGAAGGGGAGAAAGGGAAAATCTCCAACTCTACTCCTTAGTGGGAGTGACAGCCAGAGCTCCACGTCCAGCTCAGTCACTTCCTGACCAGGATACTCTGGGTAGGACACTTCTCTCTGCTCCATTGTTCCCTTGTGAAATGGTAATAAGTAGAACCTCTGGCAATTGACCAACCAGGGGACTGTAACACACCTATCAATGTGTGGGGTATGATACAATCTGATACATACACATGGTGCATGTCTGGTCTATGAAAATTAGGTCAACTTAAGGAGGTGGTCAACTATGGAGGTTCTTCTGTATTTACATCCCAGGGTGGTCGTGACCATGGTAGATCCTGTGATTAGACAATGCATGCAGATGAAAGTTAAATGGTTAAAAAGCTTAAATAAAGCTACAAGTCCCTGGTATCCGAGCAAACACAGTCTCCTTACCGACTGATTCTTAATGACTTTCTTTCTTTCTTTCTTTTTTTGGCAGTTTTTGGCTGGGGCTGGGTTTGAACCCTCCACCTCTGGCACATGGGGCCAGCTCCTACTCCGCTGAGCCACAGGCACCGCCCCTCTTAATGACTTTCAAATTGGTTGGCATCCCTTTTTCTTCCTCCCTCTTTTTTTTCTTCCTTCCCTCTCTTCCTCCCCTTTTCTCTTTCTTCCCTCCCTCGCTCTTTTCCTCCCTCCCTTGCCAATGAGCATGTGCTGACTGCTGGGCTTGGCTTTGGGGATATGGAGGAAGAGATGGGATAAGGTCTCTTTCCTTAAGGACCAAACAGTCCGTTTAAGACACATTCCTAAATGACAAGAAAACAATGCAGACAGATGCTGCCGGTAGAGAGATACACAAATAAACACAAGTCTGGGAAAAGGAGAAGCAAAGAGTCCCTGTCTTGGGAGAGAGGGGAGTCACTGAAAGCTCCTCTCTGTCCACCAGACTCCTGCTTAACCTCCCAGACATCTGGCCACCCTGGAGGCCACAGACAGCTCTGTAGGTGATGGGCCCCTGGGCCGCCAGTCCCATCTCTGTGCGGCGCCGGCAGTGTGAGCTGTGTGTTGGCTCATTGCACTCAATGATGATGAGTTCCTCAAGGACAAGGGACCTGTTGGGTTCATCTCAGCCTCTCTGGGGGCCAGCCCAGAGCCTATCTCAGAGCTAATGAAGATCTAGCTGCATTATACGAGGACAGGACAAGGCTAGTTTGCACACAGAAGAAATTCCTCTTGTATTAGTTAAGGATAAGAACTTAGATGCGTTCACTGTATGAAGAGCTCAGAGCGCATGACTTTATTTAGTCTTCCCAGTGACGATGGGAAGGAGACACTTGTGTGTCCCTTTGACAGGCAAAGAGACGGAGAGCAGGAGATGCACGGCTGGTAGGAAGCAAAGCCAGAACTGAGCCCCGGGTGGCAGCCGCCAGTCTGCTGGATATGCACCGTCGAGCCCATTGGCTGTGTGCTCCCTCCTGTCCTGGAGCTGGGGACACCCTGGACGCAGCTTGCCTCCATGACCCCTCATTTTCTCCCCCAGTGGGGGAATCAGGCAAAGCTCAGAGCTGTTGGGCTCAGCTCTACCACCCCCCCTTGCATCCACAGACCTGCCCAGAGAGGAAGCTGCAGAGGAACCAGGAGTGGTCTTGACGGGCAGGGTTGACAGAGTCAGGCGTTTCACTGACAGGAGATTAACCCAGGGGCTCTGTAGATCTGAGGCCGATAGACAGGTGTGACAGGAGGGCACAGGGGTTTTGATGCCACTGGTGCCCTTTTGGAGAGAGCAGAGCAGTGTTGGGGTGCACAGGAGGCTAGGCTGTCCCCAAGACCACTGAAGTGTGAGTGACAGCTTCTCGCTGTTCAGGCTCTGGCCAATCAGTCCTCAGTACCACAGTCTGGCCAGCAGGAATGGGACCCCCCCATGGAATCCGCTCAGCTTCACAAGGGGACCAAACTATGGGGGAAAGCAGCACGGTACTGGAACCAACGATCTGTGTTTGAGTTCTGGTTTTACTCCTTACAAACAGGGAACAGTATGTACCTCTATGACCTGCAGTCTCTTCATCTGTACACTGGAGGCAAAATAGTACCTCAAGCATCTAATGGTGTATGACACATGCCAGCTTTTTAATATAAGCTTGCTCCTTGAAGACATGGCTGTATCTTACACAGCGCCTGGAGAGGGATCGGCCAGATAGTAGCTGCTCAATTAGCTACCCACCCACCAAACAAAGGAATTAGCAAAGATTTTTGTCATCACCTCCAGAGTTCAGATTAATAAGGTGTCATTATCATAGTTTTAGAAATAAGGAGAGAAATAAAAAAAAATAGAAACAAGGAGATCACAGCTCAGAGAGTAAAGAAACTTCCTCAAGAATATTCCAGGATACCTGCCAACTCCTCAAGGCTGTTAGTTGATTCCAGAACTGGGGGGGAAATAACATCAGAGCGTCCTCTCCCTCTGGCTTCAGAGGCACAGTGCCCAGGGCCCACCATGCTTCTAGGTACCCAGGAACACCTTTTCATTTTCATTTCTTTTAAGATCATAAGGAAAAAAATAAATGTAACAATGCCATTCCTACTAAAAATAGAAAAACTAGCCAGGCTTAGTGGCAGGTGCCTGTAGTCCCAGCTACTTAGGAGGCTGAGGCAAGAGGATCTCTTGAGCCCAAGAGTTTGAGGTTGCTGTGAGCTACGATGCCATGGGACTCTACTCAGGGTGACAGAGTGAGACTCTGACTCAAAAAAAAAAAAAAAAGATGAGTGCGTAGATTATATTATCTTCATACTAACACAGTAGAAACTCTATAAATTGACCGTCCAAGGGTTTATAACAAACTGGTCAACACAGAGAGGCGGCCAACATGAGGAACCAGGCCTACTGTACTGATACACGCCTGTGGTGCATGTTTGATCTATGAAAATGAGATAAACTTAAGGAGGTGGTCAATGGTGGAGGCCCTAGTGTAATTGTACAATACAGTTTTTAATGTTTTCCTTTTTCTTTCTTTTTTAACGGAGGCATAAGTGTCTAGGACAATATGGCCCACTGTGGAGAGCATCCATGGGAATGGCATAGAGTTATGAGCTGGCTCTAAACTTGAATGGCTAAGCACCATGAGTGCAGAAATATACACAGTCAGGGACGAACAGCTCAGACCTGGGGAGCACAGGAAATTCTGGGAGGCCGCCCACAGCCGGGAAGCCCCCTCCTTACAGTCTGTGCACAGGCAGAAGCCTTTCCCCTCCACACACTGCATTTCTCTCTTATTCACGATTCCCTCCCATCCATCGGTCCCTTGGATGGATGGAAGGGAATCATGAATAAGACAGAAAAGCAGTGTGTGGAGGGGAAAGGCTCTCCGAGTTTTAATTAATCTCACAGTCAACCCTGGAGAAGGTTCTTATCCCCATTTTGAAGATGAGGAATTTGAGGCTGAGAGAGGACAGACACATTCAGGCTTGGGGAAGAGTCAGGTCATTTTGGAGCCAGGCCATCTCTTGATTTCACACCCTGGCCCCCAAAGGGGCCACCCCTGGTTCCAGTCCCAGCTCCGCCACTTTGCAGCTGAGAGATCTTGAACAGGTGATATCACCTCTCTCAGCCTCAAGTTCCTCATCTTCAAAATGGGGATAAGAACCTTCCCCAGGGTTGACTGTGAGGTTAAACAAGATCATAATCCAGGTTACAGTGCCCAGCCTATAATAAATGCTCGGTGAAGAATATCTCTTGTCCCCTGTCTCACAGGATCACCAAGCAGGAGAATTCAACTAACCCGGAGGTCTGCTAACTACAGCCTGACACCTATTTTTGTTGGGCTGAAATCTAAGAGTGGTCTTTACATGTTTTGAGAGATTTGAATGAGATTTCTTAAAAGGCTAATATCCTGTGGCATTTGAAAATCACCTGAAATTCCAACTTTAGCATCCATAAATAAAGTTCCATTGGAATGCAGTTGCACCTACACACATCTACACCGTCTCTGGCTGCTTTTGTGCAACGATGGCAGAGCTGAGCAATGACCACAGAGGCTGTGTGGCAGGGCTCCCCATGGCTTTCTCTCTGCCACACTCATGATGTTTGGGGTGGGATTATTCTTTGTGGGGGAGCCGTGCTGTGGACTGTGGGATGCTGAGCAGTGTCCCTGGCCTCTTCCCATTGACATCCTAGACCATCCTCTTCCTGAGTGTGACAACCAAAAATGTTTCAAGACTCTGGGAGCAGAAAATCACCTCCTACCTGAAAACTACTGCCATATAGCCCATAGAAACTAAAATATTTTCTATCCGGCCCTTCATGCTTGCCATATCCTGAGCCAACCCAATGTCCTTTTGCACAAGTGTAGAAACTGAGGCACAGCGAGGGCATATGTCTTGCCCACACATACTCAGCTTAACAGGGGCTGCTCGGGCACTGATTACATCATTTTCTAATTTTTACATTTTTTTCTGAGTGATATTTCTACTATATTACTCAGCCTCCCGGGTAAGATTTTAGCTTTGAAGGAGTATAAATCAATAGAATTTTCATAGGAAAATTTGGCAATATAATTCAATAGTCTTGTAAATATGCACACTCCATGACACAGAAATTAGTCTTCCAAAAATGCCACCTAAGGAAATAATCATGGATGCTCACAAAGCTTTGTAGCTGAGCGCATTGTTCTGGAATTATAGAACGGCCTTAAATTAGAAGACAAGTCAAATGTCAAACAATAAAGGAATGGGTAAATAATACACAGGACACTTATATATTATGAGATACTCGGAAGCCATTAAAAATGATCTCAGAAAACACAGATACACACAGAGAATTGCTCAAGACGTACATATGTCAACACATTAATATGAACTCTAAATAGTGAGATCATTTCTGCAATAAACCAGTAGTAGTACCATTAGTATTGTGTAAAAATAAGTTAGTGCAGCTGTTTCTAATTTTTAAAATTATGTCTATTTTTAATAACAATGATTTATGCAGATTACATCATTTAAGTGACTTTCTAAGATTACATCACTTACAATATCCTTATAAAACTTATAACATTCTCCTGCAAAGATAAATTAACACTAGGCTCTATGAAAATTTCCCAACCAGTCAAATCAAGACTCATCTCTGAGCTTCACAGAAATTTGTCAACACTTGAAAACAGACACACACGTATCCATTTCAGTTATCTGCTCTCAGCAGGCAGGGTGATGCGTGGCTGAGACGTGGCGTGATTTTGTTACAGCAAGCTTATGTTCATGGAGAATACTATGAGGAAGATGAGTGGACACTTGAGGGATTCAGG
>CAUYRH010098346.1:0-13262 GCA_963574655.1 Perodicticus potto
GTGGCGGGCGCCTGTAGTCCCAGCTACTTGGGAGGTGGAGGCAGGAGACTCGCTTGAGCCCAGGAATTGGAGGTTGCTGTGAGCTGTGATGCCACGGCACTCTATCCAGGGTGACAGCTTGAGGCTCTGTCTCAAAAAAAAGAAAGAAAAAGAAATAGAAAGTACAATGGTGGTTACCACAGATTGATAGATTCATGCCACTGGATAGTTCACTTTAGAAAGGTTAATCTTATGTTAGTTTCACCTCAAAAAGCCGGTTGGAGCTGGCAGCCTACCATTCCTGAAGATTTTGCCCTCTTAAAACAGAAAGATTCCACTGTTTATGCCTTAGGATAGTCATATACCACCACTGAGGCAATGAGTACAGAAATGTCTAGCAACTGGAATGAGAAGATGAACCCCTAAAGGGCAAGAATTCAATGATATTACATATATCACCCCGTCACCTCTCTGTCTACTTCTCTATATCTACCTTCCTACCCACCTTTACTGAATACTTAATATGTGGCAGACACTGTGCTAACACTTCATTATCTTTTTAAAATTTTTTGCAGTTCTTGGCCGGGGCCGGGTTTGAACCTGCCACCTCCAGTATATGGGGCCAGCACCCTACTCCTTGAGCCACAGGCACTGCCCAACACTTCATTATCTTAATTCTCACAATTTTATCTATGGGGAAATTGAGAACTAGAAATAACCAAGATTGCACACTTCGAGGAAGTGGTAGAGATGGGATTTAAACTTTGGCCTGTGTTTTTACATTCAAATGGAAGTAAAGGGTGGTCATAGGAGTGAGCCAAAGCCATGTTCCTTGGGTACCCTCAGGCCATGTGGAAACCGCACAGGGAGTATGGCTGTTTGCCAAAGACTTCAGTCCCATTTCAGAACTCGTGGATTTGGAGTCTTCGGAAGGACTGTGGGGTCATGGGTCCATTAAGTTGTCTGAAATCACCTAGTGAAGACCACAGAGGCTTCCCCTGACCTGAAGCTTCCTTTGTCATCTCTTTCAGAAAATTCAAAGAGGAATTTAAATATTTGGGGGCTTTCGTAGATTCCTCTCCTCTCTTCCTCTCCTCTCCTCTCCTCTGCCGCCAGATAGTTCACTTTAGAAAGGTTAATCTTACGTTAGTTTCACCTCAAAGAGCCTCTTGGAGCTGGCTCCAGCCTACCATTCCTGAAAATTTTTGAAGATTTTCCTGGGATTACAGGCCTCTGTGGTCTTCACTAGGTGATTTCCTCTCCTCTCCTTCCCGTCTTTCCTTTCTTTCTTTCTCTCTCCCTCTCTCTTTCTCTTTCCCTCCCTCCCTTCCTTCCTTCTTTCCTTCCTTCCTTTCCTTCTTTCCTTTTTTTTTTTTTTTTTTTTTGAGACAAAGTCTCACTCTGCCTGCTGGGCAGAGTGCCATGAGTGTCACGGCACCATAGCTCACAGCAACCTCAAACTCTTGGGCTCAAGAGATCCTCTTGCCTTGGCCTCCCAAGTAGCTGCGACTATAGGCACCCACCACAAGGCCCAGCTAGTTTTTTGTTTTTTAGTAGAGCTGGGGGTCTCTTGCTCAGGCTGGTCTCCAACACCTGAGCTCAAACAAGTCACCCACCTTGGTTTCCCGGAGTGCTGGGATTACAGGCCTGAGCCACTGCACCTGGCCCAGGAATCTTTTCTAAAGGCCTCACCTACTAGTGAAGGAGCTAAGGAAATTTCACCCCAAAATATGACTCCTTGGTATAAAGAATATTTTCAGTGAAAAGGCCATTTTTGATCAGAAAGCACCGGCCTCTCCTCTATGAAACCTGCTAACCTGATTTAGAATCAGAAAAGGAACTTCTGGACTCCTTATCACATGCTAATAGACCTAGCCCTTAGGGTCATTTGAAGCTTAATACCTGTCTCTCAGGTTAATCTACTAATCAATCTGTTTCCCTCCATCTACCCATTCCCCTTAGCAACCGCTTGCTGCATGTGTACTTTCCAGTTTCTCCCCCGCCCAACCTTCTAGAAGGCTTCTTTAAAAGCCACTGACTATCACTGAAACTTTCGGAAATCATTCTTGTGGTTCCCCCCATGCACATGGTATTTGAAAATAAACCTTTCTCTTATTAATCTACTATAACTGTGACTTGATCTTTTTAGCAAACCAACCTAGGGGAAAAGAGGAAGTTTCCCTGGGACTCCCCTTCACTCGATAAAGAAACAAGCTTATAGAGGGGAAACGACTTCCCTAACATAATACAGCCAATTCTGTCAAGTATTGCGACTAGACGAGGAAATAATTGGAAGTTTTTCCGCATTCTCAAGCTATTTCGGCTTTTCTTTTTGTTAATATTTTCTTCAATTCTGTAATCTGGATATGCTTTCATGAGTCTCGTACACTTATTCAAACCAAGATATGGTAAGATTTTTTTTTTTTAAAAAAACCTCTTATTATAGAATTTCCATACATGGTACATTATTTATTTGTAAATGATATGTAATTTATACATATATAATTATATTTTACCAAATGGGTGATTGACTGACTATTGGAATATTTTAAAGCAAGTCCACGACAGCATACCATTGCAAGGCATATATTCATAAAGAAAAGCAGCGTGATATATAGCAAAATACAAACGACTATAAAGCCTACACTGGGCTGAAGGTAGGGGACATAGGCCTTGTTTTACTCAGCTCTGCCACTAAGAAGCTATATGATCATGAGAAAGTTGTTTAAGCCCTTAGTCTCAGATTTCTTTCCCTTAAAAAAAAAAAAAAAAAAGCCTAGATTTTATTACTTTACAACATTGAAATTCTATGACAATTCAAATTCCTCTAGGGATATTTGTACTTTAAAACGGAACAAGTGTTTAATGTTCTGGCAAAGGACAGTGATTTTGGGAAGTATTTGTAGAGCTATGGGGATAGGAGAGGAATTGTTCAGAGGTCTTAATGTCACCCCTTGTAAGCAGCTGCCAAAATATTTCCACAGAAAGGTGATTTTCACTACCAGGACTGCCAAGTGTGGATCTGAGAAATGCAAAATTATGCCATCATTCTGCTTTACTAGTAGACTTTCAGGATTAGTTGTTGAAATAACCTGAAAATCATCAATCCGAATTAAATTGGGGAACTAGTGTAAGGATAAAATATTTTCCAGCTTCGAACAAATGTCCATTTTCTGAAGTACCCAAACACACTACAACTTGTTTTAACCCTAAGGGTTTTCCTTTCTTTCCTTTAATGCATTTTGTGAGAGAGTGGTGGAAGGTTGTTTGACAGTTGAATGTTGCCATCTGCTGGTTGACGGATAGTACTCATCTGGAGTAGGGTAATCTTCCTGCCAGACTCACAGCAAAAAACAAATTTCCACATAACTAAAGGTGTAAGATGTAGAAATTAAAAAGCAACTTAAATACTTTTATGGCTTATTACTTTGGTATATATTAGAATTCCCCCCGGGGGGGTTCTTAAAACACACACCGCTGGGGCCCATACCCAGAGTTTCCAATTCAGAGGGCCTTGAGTGACGCCTGAGACATTCCAAGTTCCCAGCTGATGCTGATAATGCTGGTCTAAAGAACACACCTGGAAAATTAATGCTGTGATAGATGGAAGCCATGATTGTGAGGCAAAAATGGAAAATTTAGTTTCCCTGTTTCTTTGTCCACATGCTGGCAAAGGCTAGAGTGCTTACCTTTTGGCATTGTCCAAACTGATTGTGCTCCTGTACTTATAAAATTATTCAAGGTAGAGAGGGAGAGAATTGTGAATTATATGGCTGCTATTTAACATAGAAAAAAGACCATTAAAAAAAAAGAAAAGAGAAAAGACCCTTTGAAGCTTGCAAAATATTGCTAGGTTCATTGCCTTATGCTGTTGCCCTTTATCTATTACTGTCTGTCAGCCAACAAGATGACGAAAACTGTATCTAACCTGTATTCTCTGTTGTTGAGGGTATAGCCTCCTCAGGCTTTTTCATATTCTGGTAGCGGGGATATCAAATGGTACATATAACCTTTCTATACATCAATATGTGTAACATTCTAAATACATACTATTTGATCTAGCAATTCTACTTCTGGAAAACTGTCATATGGAATGAACTGGAGATGTACTGCAAAGATACAGGTGCATGGAACCTCATTACAAGCATAATTTATAAAAACACAAACAAAACAGCCTGCCTATTAATGAGGAATTGGATGAATACTGTCAAAAGCTGTATTATGGATGAAATCATAGTGACAGGAAGATAAATGTGGACCCAGATATAATATCATAATTGCTGTGTGCAGCTCAGTGCCTATAGATCAGGGGCTAGGCTGCTAGCCACATACACTGGAGCTAGTGGGTTCAAATCCAGCCCTGGCCTGCTAAACAACAATGACAACTGCAACCAAAAAATAGCTGGGCATTGTGGCACCTGTAGTCCCAGCTACTCTGGAGGCTGAGGCCAGAGAATCACTTAAGCCCAAGAGTTTGACGTTGCTGTGAGCTGTGACGCCATGGCACTCTACCCAGGGCAACAGCTTGAGACTCTGTCTCAAAACAAACAAGCAAACAAACAAACAAAAAATAATTGGTGTGCGGGTGTATGTGATAATTTGGAGTATTTTGCATTTTATAAAATTTCTGCCATTAATTTATACTGTTTTATGACCAGAAGAAAATTCTCTCTCCAAATCACTTGATATAAATTGTATTAAGAAACTTCATGCAGGCTCGGCGCCTGTGGCTCAAGCGGCTAAGGCGCCAGCCACATACATCTGAGCTGGCGGGTTCGAATTCAGCCTGGGCCTGCCAAAGAACAATGATGGCTGCAGCCTCCCCCCCTCCAAAAAACAATAGCTGGGCATTGTGGCAGGTGCCTGTAGTTCCAGCTATTTGGGAGGTGGAGGCAGGAGAATCGCTTGAGCCCAGGAGCTGGAGGTTGCTGTGAGCTGTGATGCCACGACACACTACCCAGGGCGACAGCTTGAGGGTCTGTCTCAAAAAAAAAAAGAAAAGAAAAAGAAAAGAAAAAGAAACTTCACGTACATTGTCTTTCTATACAGCAAAGTCTACAGACCTTAAATGATCATTTTGCTTCTCAGCACAATATTGTTAGTATGAAAGTCTTCCCTGTCTATTAACCTGGTTCAGAAAGCAATGGTATAAGTGAGTCAGATTAGACTCCAATTTTCCTATATCTCTATATTGTATTACATTTTCCTTGCACATTAACTATTAAATGTGAGAATAGCATTTATTAAATTATATTAAAAACACCAGCCTTGCATGGAAGTACCACATAATTACAAACTGATCATTTTCACTGTACTTTAACTATAGTTTTTTCTAGACACAGTAGTTGAAGTCCAATTATACTTTGATAATCTGCTGGTATCAGGATCACTATGACTTGAGACACCAAGTATCAATCAATGGACAGGAAACAAGTCACTTTTAAATTTTATTTATTTAATG
Organism: Perodicticus potto; assembly: GCA_963574655.1. Taxonomy (NCBI): domain Eukaryota; kingdom Metazoa; phylum Chordata; class Mammalia; order Primates; family Lorisidae; genus Perodicticus; species Perodicticus potto. The sequence goes on from CAUYRH010098346.1 coordinate 5,441, forward strand.
TGTTCACAAAAACTGACAGAAGAATTTAAAATTGCTATATAAATGTCAAAAGTAAAAGCACACAATTCATAGAAAAACTATAAAAGGTAGGAGACAAATTTAGCATTTTAATAACCAAGTACTACAATTCATTTTACTAACCAAACTTTGAGGCACAGAATATTTAGTCATAAAAGGCACTTACTTTGTTTTGCTATACTGATGAAATGGAGCTTTCTTAAGATTCAAATGAAGGTTCTAGAGTTCAAAGAACAAATTAAACCAAGGAAACAAATTCTCTAATGTTGAAAAGACATATACTTCTGCTTTCCTAAAATTCAAAATTACCTTCTTTCTTGCTCATTTTCCTGTTCTTTTATGCAAATAAAACAAAATAATTTTTCTTCGATGTCAATGCTTAGTTCTGACAGATTACTCACATTAAAAATTATATAAGGTTTCTAAAGATTAGGTACAGAAAGAAAATTTTAAAAAAAACTTATATAAGGGAAATACTTTAACAAGGTTAGTAAGAAGTTATTGCTCTTGGATATAATTCACTACAATCTTCTTGTTAACAACAAACATTTAAGTATATCTTTTGGTCTTCAGGGAAAGACTGATTCTGGTGTTTCCTTACTTTTCAGCTTCGAGAATCTCTCATTGAGTGAAAGTTTAGTCTGTGAATGAAAGAAAAGTTGTAACTTTGGAGGGTTAGCTATCTTACAAAATACTTATGAAATTTGGTTTCTAAAAATAGGGGATAGTTGCAAAAGATTCTGAGAGGTAGGAGCCTCTGAGTTTGAAGAAACTGCTCTTTGACCCTGGTTTGCCTATCTCTGGTATATCACTGAGTCCACTTCTTGGTGCTTATAGACTCAACGGTGGCATCAAAGGGCACAATGAAAGAACAGGGAAGAAAGTATACTATTACCCACAGAATAAGTAGGTGAGGTTCCACAGTGGAATGAGGAGCCGACTTACTTCTATGCACTGCAGATCCAATGCTTGGACTAAGCCTAGGGAGTTGGTAATCTGCCTTGTGAAGACAACTCTAGGGCCAAGTGACTTCCAATTGATATTATTAGTCTACAGTCAACTGGAGTACCTCAAAGATCGCCCAAGACACAACATCCAGTTTCATATTTTTTTCAAGCTTTTTTTTTTTTTTGAGACAGAGTCTCACTTTTTTGCCCTAGGCAGAATGCTGTGGCATCATAGCTCACAGCAACCTCAAACTCTTGGGCTCAAGCAATCCTCTTCCTCAGCCTCCCAAGTAGCGGGGACTATAGGCACCCTCCACAACACCCATCTATTTTTATAGATGAGCTCTTGCTCTTGCTCAGGCTGGTCTCAAACTCCTGAGCTCAGGCAATCCACCTGCCTCAGCCTCCCAGAATGCTAAGATTATAGGCACGAGCCACCACACCTGGCCCCATTTTCGTACTTATATAGACTGCCACTGAGCCTAAATTTCTTTCTCCACCTTCCAGAAATATCCTTTCCAACACCACCCCAAAACCTAAATCAGAAACCAGATTAGTATTACTTTGAGGCACAAGTGGTCTATATTTATACTATATATTGCCTATTTTCCACTTATGGGTCATATAGTTTTATGCAGAACACAATTAATTAAAACATGGATGGAATAGTATACTCTGATTAATTTGTTCTGTTGCTAGCTGAAGGTTGACAGAAAATTCTTCTGGTCACAACTCCGGCTGTGAAAATCTTTAAAAATATATTTGTATACTATCAGGCATGGTGGCACATGCCTGTGGGCCCAGCTACTTGGGAGGCTGAGGCAGGAGGATCCCTTGAATCCAGCAGTTTGAGGTTGCTTTGAGATATGGTGATGCCACAGCATTCTACCCAGCGTGACAGAGTGAGACTCAGTCTCAAAAAAAATTTTTTTTAAATATTAAAAAGACTATAGTAGGACGGTGCCTATGGCTCAGTGAGTAGGGTGCCGATCCCATATACGGAGGGTGGTGGGTTCCAACCAGGCCCTGGCCAAATTGCAACAACAACAAAAAATAAACTAAAAAATAACAACAAGAAAGACTATAGTATACTTTCTTGCTTTAGTACACAATCTAATGAACTTTACAAGTGTGGATCATGTTCAGCCTTAAGTCTACCACGGATGTAAACATATATAGTTGGCCCTCTGTATCCATGGTTTCTATATCTCTGGATTCAAGCAACAGCAAATCAGAAATGTTAAAAATAAATAAAAGGTGGCATCTGGGTGGTGCCTGTGGCTCAAAGGAATAGGGCACCGGCCCCATATACCAGAGATGGCAGGTTCAAACCTGGCCCCGGCCAAAAACTGCAAAAAAAATAAAAATTAAAATTAAAATTAAAATTAAATCAAAATCAATAAATGGTGGCATCTGCACTGAACATGTAGATGTTTTTCTTGTCATTATTCTGTAAACAATATAGTATAACAACTATTTACATAGCATTTACATTGTATTAGATACTATAAGTAAATATAAATATTCATAAGGAAGTATATAGGTTATATGCAAATACTATGCCATTTTATATCAGAGACTTGATCATCCATGGGTTTTGGTACCCACTGGGCCCTGGAATCAATCCCCAATGGATACTGAGGGATTTCTGCAATAAACTGATCTAAATTCATGTTTAACTTGAAGTTTATTTAAAAAATAAGTAATTGAAATTCGTTTATTTTCTCAACCTTTGTGTCTTTCATAGAGGTTTAGTATAGGGAGAGATTTTTTATGCATTAAGGGCTCTCGATGAGCTCTGTTTCTTTTCCTGATACATAAACGTGGCTAAAATAGTCATGAATTCTTTAACATCATGTGAACAAGCTTATCGTGCAATTGTATTAAACTTACCTGATTACCCAGCGCTTGAAAGTTGAATTTCAAGGATATTCCTTTGGGCTCATGCTGAGAACTCTTGGTTGTACAATTTTTAGTCAGGAGCAATGCTTTAAATTCATCTTTCAACTCTCTGTCAATGAAGAACAATTTTTAATAAAGATATATTTGGGCTCAGCACCCATAGCTCAGTGAGTAGGGTACCAGCCACACACACCAAGGCTGGCAGGTTTGAGCCCGACCCGGGCTTGCTAAACAGCAATGATAACTGCAATCAAAAAATAGCCGGGCATTGTGGAGGGCACCTATAGTCCCAGCTACTTGGGAGGCTGAGGCCAGAGAAACGCTTCAGCCCAAGAGTTTGAGGTTGCTGTGAGGTGTGATGCGACAGCACTCTACAGAGGGTGACAAAGTGAGACTCTGTCTCAAAAAAAAAAAATACATATACATATATATATATTTGACAAGTCACTAATTAGATGAGCAATATTGGACCATTCAACTTAACCTCTCTAAATCTCATTTTTACTGCAAAATGAAGATCTTGGTATATTTTCAAGAATCTTCAAGCTTGGCTCAGCACCTGTGGCTCAACGGGCTAAGGCGCCAGCCACATACACTTGAGCTGGCGGTTCGAATCCAGCCTGGGCCCACCAAACAACGACGGCTGCAACCAAAAAAAATGGCTGGGTGTTGTGGCGGGTGCCTGTGGTCCCAGCTACTTGGGAGGTGGAGGCAGGAGACTCGCTTGAGCCCAGGAATTGGAGGTTGCTGTGAGCTGTGATGCCATGGCATCCAGGGTGACAGATTGAGGCTCTGTCTCAAAAAAAAAAAAAAAAAAAATCTTCAAGCTTGTAGTAGTAGTAAGATTCCAAGTTCTGAATCAGGAAGCACTTGTGCAGGATTCAGGAGGATCACATGCATAGATTAATCTAGCATTTTTACATTGTTACTTCAAAATTCTTACATGACTTTTTCTACTCTTTAAATGGCAAAACAGTTTTTCTATTTTTATTTATTTATTTATTTTGAGGCAGAATGTCACTCTGTTGCTCCAGGTTAGAGTGCAGTGGCATCATAGCTCACAGCAACCTCAAACTCCTGGATTCAAGCAATCGTCTTGCCTCAGCCTCCTGAGTAGCTGGGACTACAGGTGCCTGCCACAATGCCTGGTTAGTTCTTCTATTTTTAGTAGAGACAGGATCTGGCTCTTGGTCAGGCTAGTTTGTCTCATACTCCTGAGCTCAAGCGATCCATCTGCCTGGGCCTCCCAAAGTGCTAGGATTACAGGTGTGAGCCACCATGTTTGGCCTAGTTTTCCTATTTTTAAGGTTTGGTTATTCCTATAAGCATTTGGGAACAAAAGCCACCAGAGCCAGAGCCTCCATACAGGGAGAAAATGGATTCATGGTTGCCTTATGCTGGGGATAGAGGAGATAAGGGAAAGAACAAGGACTGACTACTAATGGGTATGGAGGTTCTTTTGCAGAAGGTGTGAATGTTCTAAAATTAGATTATGGTGATGGTTGCACAACTCTGTTAATATACTAAAAGTGAATGACTTGCATACTTTAACTTGGTGAATTTTATGATATGAAAATCATATCACAATAAAGTTGTTACCAAAAAGTAGCTGGAGTGCATGGATAAATAGGAATTAATATGAAAAGCCGCCTGGCTATCAATATGTTCATTCTGCCACATTACAGAAGTGTGTGACATGGTAGAGTGAACATGAAAATATAGGGCCTCCCATGTGGTTGCTAGTGGTTCTGGTTCTTTCTTTGTCTTCTTATAACAGCTCTTCACGTAAATAAGCAGTACAGAAAAGTCTTTTTAATAGGTATATAAATATATCAATATGTTTACCATGTGTAGTCACATTCTATCAGAGATAGAGGACAATACAAGCCCAATGCCTTATGGTTATCTGGATGTCGTCAGTTGAGTTGTTATAGTCAGTGGTTTTAAATAAGTCAGGTATTTTTTCAATGTTTTTTTCAGGGGGAGTCTAGTTGTAAATATTGCTCCTGGTATGATCCAACTGTATCAAAACAGTGCTTGCTTAGAGAAAAAGGGAGAGTGCTCTGAGTAATTAAACAAGTGTTAGTTTCCCTATTAATTTTTTTGTAATTTCTTTTTCCTTTTCTTCATTTGCTTTAACAACATACATCTGAGTTGGCCTAATCTAACCATATGATAAAAGCAAAAGAGGAAGACAATGATTCAAAGAGTGACAAGGACATGACATGCTGTTGTTGGTTTGAAGATGGAAGGGCCACATGGGAGGGAATTTACGCCACCTCTAGAAGCAGAGTGGCCCCTCACAACCCCAACTGAAATCTTCCAATAACTAGAAATTGTTTGGAAGCAGATTCTTCCAAAGAGCCTCCAGATTAGACAGCAGGTTGGCCAGCGCCTTAATTTCAGCTCTCTGAGACCCTAGGTGGTGAACCAGCCAAGCATACCTGTACACATGACCTACAGAACTGTGAGATAATAAATGAGGGCTGTTTTAAACTGTTGTCTGTTGTAACTTGTTTAAGCAGTAATATAAGACTATGAATGCACTAAGCTTTTAAAGAATTTAACTTCTTTACTTTTATTTGTGGAGAGACAATATAGGAGAGTAGAAAGCCCACAGGTTTTATAGCCATACTGGTCAAATTTGAGTATAGCTTCTACCACTTACTAGTTTTATGATTTCAGTCGGGGAAGTTAATATGCCTTACTGAGCTTTAGTTTATTCATTTGTAATGAGGAAATGTAAATACCTATAACAGAGTATTGCTAGGACTAAATTAAATCACAAATGTAAAAGTGTTTACTTAGCACAGTGCCTAGCACGTAACAGGAACTCAGTAAATGCTGGCTATTATTATTAATCTGCTTCTAGGTCCACAGCTCCCTCAACACTTTCACAGATGCCTATGATGAGGCCCACATCAAAGAGAGTGCAACAGCATTCTTCCCTTTCCTGCCTGTGAATCTGAAAGGATACACAGATGCTCACTGATGAGGTTCACCCCAGAATATGCTACCCACAATATGCCTCTTCTCTATAAGATTATTCTGAGCTGGCTCGGTGCCTGTGGCTCAACAGGCTAAGGTGCCAGCCACATACACCTGAGCTGACAGGTTCGAATCCAGCCGGGGCCCGCCAAACAACAATGACGGCTGCAATCAAAAAATGGCCGGGCGTTGTGGTGGGCGCCTGTAGTCCCAGCTACTTGGGAGGCTGAGGCAAGAGAGTCGCTTGAGCCTAGGAATTAGAGGTTGCTGTGAGCTGTGATGCCACAGCACTCTACCCAGGGTGACAGCTTGAGGCTCTGTCTCAAAAAAAAAAAAAAAAAAAAAAATATTATTATTAGCTACTTATTTTGAAAAATAGCAGACACAATAGAAGCTGAGAAAACAGAGTAGAGGTTACCTTTTTTAAGAGAAATTTACATTTTTAAAGAAAATCTCCATTTGGAAGGGCATCTCCTTGTGTACACCACCAAGAGAGGGGTGAGCAACAAATCCTACTTTTCCCCAGCCCCCACCATCTCCTATAACTGGCCCTTCCCCACACCCTTCCTTTCTTAGTTTTAGGGAGGATGGTATTTAAGTCTGAAGTACACTGCAACTCATTGAGATCTACTCTTGTGATTTACTCTTGGAGATTTCCCTCAGTATCTCCCACATTTACTGGATATGTATAAGTGGAAAAAGAAAAAAAAAAAAACTTTTATCGGAGGAATGTGAATCCTTTTAAATTATCAGGCCTGGAAAGGCATTAAAATGGGATGGCAATCATGTCCTACTCCCCCCTTTGACCTATGTATTCATCTATTGAAACTGCTTACATGCTTGCTATTGCCACAAGTAACTATAAATTAATCTAATGCTGCACCAGACGCTATAACCCACACCCTACAGCTTAACAATGTATATAGCTAATCAGTAATCAGTGTTATTTCTGCAAACCAGTGAGAATTCCTGACTAACAACTTTGGAACTAAGATCATTTGGAACACTGAAATTTATTTAGCATGTCTAGTACATATTATTATTACAGAAGAGTTTTAAATCTTCAGATTGAAAATGAGGAAAAATCTTCATGGCACTGAATTTTTCAGGATGACAAATCTTACATGCTTTACACAGAAAGGGTACAACATCAAGATATTTATGCTCACCACAGGAAAATGATGCATGGAAATTACAAAAGTACTAAACAAAATCAAGCCAATTTGTTTTACTTAAGAATTTTCTGGTTCTGCATTAGGATTATTTATAGAAGTTGTTATAGATTGTTCAGGGTAGGACTCTGGAGGCCCCCTGCTGGAAGCTACAATTACTCCTTTTTAAAAATATTGTCCCCTGGGAATAATTAAATGTAGCTTTACAGATGTCTGTCTGCAATTACCTGTCAAGTTCATCTTCATCCACGCCGTGAGCATTTTTCTCGCCGTGCCCATTTTTCTCGTCATGCTCATTTTTCTTGCCATGCTCATTTTTCTCATCCTGCCCATTTTCTGGTGTTAGCTGAATGAGAAAAGTGGAAACAAATTATGCAAAAGCCATCCTTACTTAGTACCAGGTGTTTATTGTTTCTCTCTCTCTCTCTACATATATATGTATGTGTGTGTGTGTGTCTGTCTGTATATATGTGTGTATATATATATATATATATATATATGTATATGTATATGGAGCTAAGACAATTTCACCCCAAAATATGATTCCTTGGTATAAAGATTATTTTGAATTGAAGACTATTCATAATTAGGAAACTCTGAACAAAGTCTTTTCTCTATCTACCTAAAATTTTTTTTTTTTTTTTTTTTGAGACAGAGCCTCAAGCTGTCACCCTGTAGAGTACTGTTGCATTACAGCTCACAGCAACCTCCAACTCCTGGGCTCAAGCGAGTCTCCTGCCTCTGTCTCCCAAGTAGCTGGGACTACAGGCAACCGCCACAAGGCCCGGGCATATT
>CAUYRH010098350.1:0-41581 GCA_963574655.1 Perodicticus potto
GGAGCAGGAATACACACTGATGGGGACTGATGGGCACCCCTTCGGTTGGCCCGCCAATGGCTTCCCTGGGCCCCAGGGTCCTTATTACTGTGGTGTGGGAGCAGACAGAGCCTATGGCAGGGATATTGTGGAGGCTCACTACCGAGCCTGCTTGTATGCTGGAGTCAAGATTGCCGGAACTAATGCCGAGGTCATGCCTGCCCAGTGGGAATTCCAAATTGGACCTTGTGAAGGAGTCAGCATGGGAGATCATCTCTGGGTGGCTCGTTTCATCTTGCATAGTGTGTGTGAAGACTTTGGAGTGATAGCAACCTTTGGTCCCAAGCCCATTCCTGGGAACTGGAATGGTGCAGGCTGCCATACCAACTTCAGCACCAAGGCCATGCGAGAGGAGAATGGTCTGAAGTACATTGAGGAGGCCAATGAGAAATTAAGCAAGCGGCACCACTACCACATTCGTGCCTACAATCCCAAGGGGGGCCTGGACAATGCCCGGCGCCTAACTGGATTCCACGAAACCTCCAACATCAACGACATTTCCGCTGGTGTAGCCAACCGTAGTGCCAGCATCCGCATTCCCCAGACTGTTGGCCAGGAGAAGAAGGGCTACTTTGAAGATCGTCGTCCCTCTGCCAACTGTGACCCCTTCTCGGTGACGGAAGCCCTCATCCGCACGTGTCTTCTCAATGAAACTGGTGATGAGCCCTTCCAGTACAAAAACTAAATGGACTAGACTTCAGCCATTGAGCCCCTTCTGGTTCTCCATCCCACTCCAAATCTTACCCCCTCTCCCAATTGTTCCAATTGTAACTCAAAAGGGTGGAACATCAAGGTCTTTTTTTTATTCCTCAAAAAAAAAAAAAAAAAAAAGGAGATTACAGGGGGCGAGTCCTGCTGCCCTGTGCCAATCAGACCACACCCAGACAGAGGGACATAACTACTATGAGTACAGTCAGCAAAAGGCAACCAGCATGAACAGGGGTCACAAAAATTCATTCTGTGAAAGTTAACAGGATGAACTAGGAGCTGAACCTGGAGACCCGGATGGCATTCCCTTCCAAAGAGGATCAGAATTTGCTAGTTCAACAAACATTTTGTAAACACCTACCATGTGCTGGACACCACGCCAAAGCTCTGTGCATGCAACAGAGAATGTGGGGGATCTTCTATTGGCAACCCCAGATCCACCTGCTCCCTCTCCACCCGGCTGTGCATCCCAAGAGGATGACTTGATGAAACACATCAATGGACACTCTTTGCTCTCTCACTTCCAGGGGGGCTCAGCCAATAGCAGATTAGATGGTGTGAAGAATAAGGTCATTTGTGGTCATCTCCAAGTAGCCCTGTCAAAGGCCTCAGTTCCCTCAGGGGTCCAGCACTGTGCCCTTCCTTCTTGAGGTTGCCAGTCCCAGGTACTGTACCATCCTTTGTGGGTTCCCCCAAACCTGCCTGCACCCTTGTAAATAGTCCCATTGCCAAACTCAAACAATGGAATCCAATTCTGTCATTGCTTCCTGCTAGGATCCTTCCTGATCATGTGACTACAACAGGCTTGGTTGCTGCTACTAGGGGAGTTTGTGATCTGCTGGGAAAGGCAAGTGATAAACAGGTAAGCAAATATGAAGCCAATTGTGGTAAGTGGGATAAAGATCACAGCTTAGTGCAGTATGCAGCAGAGAATGGAGGTTACCAAATAAAATGGGGTGGGCAGGGAGACATTTAAGCTGAGATCTGCAGGATGAGAATTAGCTGAGTGAAGAGTTGTTCTGTTGTTTCTCAAATATATGCCTGAGGAGACAGTGAGCTCCCCTCAAGGATTGCTCATGTGGAGGCTAGAGGGCTCTTCGATGATGGCGCTGCCAGAGCAAGAATTAATTTCCTGGAGAAGAGGGGAGTCAAGGGTGTGCTGGAGTGACCTTGTCCTGGCAGGGTCTCTCCACCCATCTCCCACCCAACCTCAATCTTGGTACAATAACACACTCCTGCCAGCCACGTAGGTTGGGGGAGCAGAGAAATAAGATCACTAAATTGTTCATGATAGAATAAGATGGACAAAATTGTCACCATTCTATACTGGTTTCCTGGAGGCAAGAGGAAGAAATCAGGGCCAAATCCATGAGTGGAAACAGTTTTAATAAACAGTCACTTTGTCTGCTGCATGCTGGGGCCAATCCAGCTTCTAGAATCCACACCAATTAATAAGACATGAGACAAAAGAATGAAGAGCACACTTCTCTTGAAATAAGGAGAATACCAAGGATTCCCGTCTTCCTCAGGAGATGGAATATCAGGGGTCCAGTGGTTCTCAGCCCTGTATGCCCACTCAAATCACCTTGGAGACTTTTGGAAGTACCAATTCCAGGGCTCCATCCTTACTCCTGGTGCAAGAGATCCAGGACCTAGTGTAAAGTCCAGATTAAGAGCCACAGCCAAAAAGAGTTGATAGGGCTGAAGCCCACAAAGAGAAACACAAGGGCATCCCAGGGAACGGTGCAAATGAGGTCTACCTTCAGGAACGTTCTCTAAGCTAATGACAAACTTAAGAGTTGAGTCCAGACCCTAAGCACAGTATCTCAAAAATGGAAAAGCAAACACTACATGCACTCTCTCATAAATTGGAACTAACAAGTGGGCACCCATGTGCACACAGGAAAGTAAAAGTAATTGGAAACCAGGCGAGGACAGAGGGCAGGAGGGAATGGGTAAAAACCCACCTAATGAGTACAGTGAATGCTATTTGGGTTTGGGACACATTTATAGACCTTACTCAAGCATTGCAAATGCACTCCATGTAACAAAAACATTTGTATGCCCTTAATATGTTTAAATTAAAAAAAAATAAAAAGAGTGAATCAGGATTGCCTAGGTGTTTGAGACTCCCAGGTTCCCATTCTCCACTCCCAGAGGACCTGATTCCTAAGTCCTAGGTGGGGTCTGGAACCTGAACACTTAATAATCTCTCAAGTAGATTGAGAAAAATACTACTTTGGAAAAAGTACCCAGAATGCTTCCAGGGATCACCTCCTAATACCCACACCCCTGCTCGAGTGTGTGATGAAAGTCAGCCCCCTAAGCAGAGCTTACAGGTGTGCCACCATAATCCCAGATGCCCTGTTTGGTTTTTGAGAAGAAATGCACATGGTTAGCATGCAATGGCTAGATTGAGAAGCAGCTAGAAAACTGGAGTAATTGACCGATCACTCAGCCAACACTCACTCGATCACGCCAGCCCCCTTCCAAAAAGTGTTTAGGACCTTTGACACTATCATTTGAGGAAAAGAGACAAGAGTTCAAACTCTATAAAAAGAATTTCTCGGCTCGGCGCCTGTGGCTCAGCGGGCTAAGGCACCAGCCACGTACACCTGAGCTGGCAGGTTCGAATCCAGCCCAGGCCCGCCAAACAACAATGACAGCTGCAACCAAAAAAAAAAAAAAAAATGGCCGGGCGTTGTGGTGGGTGCCTGTAGTCCCAGCTACTTGGGAGGCAGAGGCAACAGACTCGCTTGAGCCCTGGAATTGGAGGTTGCTGTGAGCTGTGATGCCATGTAACTCTATCCAGGGTGACAGCTTGAGGCTCTGTCTCAAAAAAAGAATTTCTCAGGGGAAAAAAAAAAAAGACCCAGTGAAGTATGGACTAGGAAAAGTCAAGGTAATTGTAAGTAGTAAAAAAATGAACAAATTTCTTCCTCCCATAAACATTTGAGTGCTTAATATACACAAGACTGTCTGATAAACTCTGAGGACACAAAAATGAACTTTTGAAGACATAATTCTTAACTTCGTAAAGTTTACATCTAGACTAGGGATGGCAAATTCATGACATTCTACCATCATCTCCCACTCCTGCACCCCTGACAGACATGACTAATCAACTCCAGCATCCTTTCTACTAGGCCCCAGTTTGACTTCAAATTCCTTCTCATGTGGCTGCTGCCAATCAGCGAGGGCTGGCATGTGGAATGAAAACTCTTCACCATCCTTGATTTGGGCTTTAGGGTTTAGGCAAGGATTTTCTGAATACTTACATGTGCAAACACTCTGAGAATTTGTCAAGTGTCATGTCCCCAGTTATATCAGAGAGCACCCTGCTAGCAGTGCTCATGTAATGACCCAGGTCTGCCATAAGAACCCAGCACTCAAAATACAGGAGCAGAAGGGAAGAGACAAGTTCTAAAAGCACATTTGAAATCTGTTAGGGAGAATTACTACACTTAGGGCCGCTTCCAGACCGCTGGGCCAGCCCCTGTCCTGAGTCCCTATTTCTAGTCCAACATTGTAGCAGCTTCAGATGAGGAAGAAACTGCAAGCTCCTTTCCTGCGGCCTCCACCAACCTGGAGGAGAGGAAGGAGCGGGGGGCCTTAGACATCCCCTGGGTAAGTGTCCATCTCTGGGTCATGCAGCCAGGCTTTTGGTCCAGCCTCGGTGCCTTTTACCAAGCTTGCCATCCCTAGAGCAATGGTTTTCAAACTATCCTGCACTTTAGGGTCACCTGGGGAACTTGACAACTTCACTGCCCTGCCCCATCCCAGACCAAGTACATCAGCATCAGTGGAGGAGGGCAGAGCTGCCAGCAGCCTGCTCCAAGTCAAGTCAGCTCTGCGGTGTGATGTCCGAGACGGAGACGGGCGGCCGGCCTGCCAGCTGCTCACCCTCCCACCCTACCCCTGCCGTGCTCAGCACAGAGCCGTGCCAGGCCTGCTCCCCAAGGCACCGGGTCCTCCAAATAAAAACATGTGGCCAGAGTTCAGGGCCCGCTGGCGTTCTCCCAGTAAGCACCTTTTGTTCCAGGCTCTGAGCTGTTAATTAAAGAGCCGTGATTAATGAGGAAGCGCTCCCGGTCCCCATCTAGGAGGAGAGGTCCTGGGGATGCTGACTTTGCTGCAGGAATCTGCAGTTGGGTTCCAACCGGAGCTATTTATAGTTCGAGCTCCAGTAGGGCTGGGAGGAAGGAGTTCCTCCTCCCCCTCCCCCTCCTCCTCATCCCCTCTCCCTTCACCACACTGCAGTGGAACATAGAGTTGGGAGTATTTATTGAGGAAGAAGTATTAAAGGAGTAAATCCTAGCACACACGCGCTCATCTTAATGCACCCATACATTCAGTCCCTTGCCGTGCACTTATCAAATGCCTACGAAGTGCTGGGCCACAGGCCAGTTATTAGGGTTGCAACTTTGATTGAGACCAGTGTGGCCCCTGTGCTGATGGAGTCTGTACTGCAGGGCAGGAGTCATTACCAAAGAACTGGACAAGTACATGGGCAACAGTAAGAAGTGGTGAGTGCTCTGCCAGGGAGACCACGGCTCGGTGGCAGTGTTGACGGAAAGATTCAAGAAACTCTCCTCACACTGCTGGCTGGTGGATCAGCACCATTCCCACTTCAGTGAGGAAACTCAGGCTCAGACACATTGGGGAAGTTAAAGTCCCATCAAATAGTACATAGCAGAGTCCAAATTGAAAACCAAGTGTGGTAGAGACTGCTATAGCTCTCCAAACCTGATTTCTGTCCTTGGTCACACAGCTCCCCACTCTCCGCTGAGGCTGCATATAGCTGTGTGGCTGAGTTTCTGCCAGTGGAATGAGAGGGGTGATGGGTACCACTCCCAAGGGTGTCCCACACCAACCCTCCCACGCTCTGTCCTCTAGGATCTGGCTGATGACATCCAGAATGACCTTGGAAGCCACATATTGAAGGCAGACTCTCCCTCTGCCTGGATCCCTGAATGGCTTTGTGGAGCAGGATACCCCACCACCCTACCCCCAACCCTTCTACCAGGTGGATTTTCTGTGAGCAACTTTGTCATGCTGAGTCCCTGAGATGTCAGGGTTTCCCTGTTAAAGCAGTGAGTGTCGCCTAAACGAACACAGCAGCTCTGCCTGCTCGAGCCCAGGCTTTATCTACTGCCCACAGGGAGATGTGGTGACTCTGAAGCATTTTATGAATAGGAACCTTTGGGGGGTGAAGGGCAAGGAGGCCCAGTGTCCTTCTCAGACAGCTTCTTTGTCAGGCCTTGCTCACAGTCACTGGGAGTCAGCCCTAAAATGTCCCCCAGCCCTAGCCCTTCCCCTCTCCCCTCCTGCAGCTAGAACCAGAGGGTCCATCTTGGCACTAGGAGATAGAGAGGGAGTGGGCAGAAAGAATCTTCCTGGAACCAGCTCAGGACCATGGCATGACTTATCCCAGGGGGACATCTCCTGACCCCATTGGGCTACCCAGAGGAGAAAGAGGTGCCCTGGAGTTCAAATGAGATCACCTGGTGCACACCCAGGGGTAACACGGGTCACTGCCTCGGGTCTGAGTTCCCTTCTCCATAAAGAGGGCACGTGACAATGCTTTGTCACAATGTCTGCCACACGGACAACAAAGAACAACAAACCTTCCTGCGAGTAGGGAGCTTTGCACAGCGGGAAGGGCCTGAGGGGAAGAGGAGGGGCCCCGAGTCACCGAGCAGCGGGCCCCTGAATCAACCACCAGGACCACCCTACATCCAGACATCTCCATCCCCAGCTCCTGAACTGTCCTTGTGGTTTAAGACAGTTTCAAGTAAGTTTTTTGTTACTTGTAACAAAAATCATTCTGATCCATCTGTAAGACAAAACACATAAATAACATCTCTGCAATGCTGTTTCTCAGCTATAAAATGGAGACATTATTCACTTTTCAATGATGACTTAGCTAAGGGGACCATCGTAATAATCATTTCCGCCCTACCAGATTTCTGTGGGGACTGGAGGAGCCTGCTTTTTACAGCCATTCAAATGGAGAACATTTCACAAAGCTTCCTCTCTCTACAGAACTGGCAGTGTCCTCAGAGTTTATTTTACTCAAGTGGATTTCCCATCCTTTGTAAACACTAAACTCTCTGTTTACATAAAAGGTTACTCAAAAGCCCCGTGTCCCATGTGGCTGTAAGCCCAGCAGGTCTCTAAAGAGGGCGGCTCAAGAGGCAGCCTTGCCTGGCTTGGTTCTGCTAAGCCCGACATGGGGCTGGTGCTGCCTGTGCGCATTGAACTGCTTGCCCTGCTCAAGGGAGGGGCATTTAGGGGGATTGCGACCTGAAGAAGGGAAGGAGGCAAGTTGATGTTTGTTCCAAGGCTGAGGGGTGTGATCCTCTTCCCAGCACCCCAAAACTTGAGTAAAAGGGACCTATCTCCTCAATTCTTGGTCTGCAGACTTTGTGGGGGAGGCCAACAAAGGGACTGACTTTGTGGCATTCATGGCAAGGAGGTCAAGTGTAAGGGATGGCGTAGAACTCAAAGGGAACAGAGTCTCAGAGGCAGGGGAGCCCAGAGAGGAGCAGGGCCTTCCTCAGGGTCACACAGCACTCAGGGGCAGAGCTGGGACTCAAACACAGGGGGGCTTATCCCAGTGCACACACCACACACATGGGATGTCCTCAGTTACCCCAACACTCCTGTCTGCTGCACAGCCTGGTCCCCAAGGAGGCCTCTTAGCATCATGTTTGGGAATCATGGGCCATGACACTGAGACTGATCCCTGCCTGGTGTGGTGTGCCTATAGTGTGCAACGCAGAGTGTGTACACATGTTATGCACACCTGCATGCCCACGTGCATGCACACACAGGCATGACACATACAGACGTGCATGTACACACACACACACACACTTATGCACACACATCCCTCTCAGAGGTGCTGGCCACTCCCCGGGAACTCCTGCCGAGCCGTGCTGCTCCAGGCACAGAGGCTTCATGGTGCTCCCTCTGCTTCGTAGGCTCCTCCGTCTCCCACCTTCTGGGCAGGTGAGGCGTAAGACCCCTGTCACAGGGCCTCACCATCAGAGCCCTGTCTTGGAAGTGAAATCCTGAGCCCGGGATCTGAGAACAAGTGGTTTATTTGGTAGGTGGTTCTAGGTCAAGTGCCAGGTGTGGGAGAGTGAGATGGGGAGGGAAGGCAGCCATGAGCTGGGGACCCCCTTGAGCAGCTGGGCGTCAACCCACTGGGAACCTCTAGGAGACAGGGTAGGAGAGGCCTCAGAGTTGTCCCTGAGGGACAGGGGGCTGGAACATTGGGATATTTATGCACCAACTCCCATCTTCTGTGACCAAAGGCGTGCTCCCCTGCACACCTCCCAAGAGAGAGTAAGACTCCATCATCAGGGAGCTGGGCCGGGGGGACACAGGGACAGGGCACCGATGGTGTCCTCTGAGCTCCCATCCCCTGCCCACCTGCCAACACAGAGCTCTTGAGAGGTCATCCTGTCACCTGCCCCAGGCCCTACTTCTAACTTCAAGGCGAAGAGCTTAAGACTCAGAGACAGACTGCCTAGGTTCAAAGGCAGCACCTAAACCTCGTGTGGCCCCCAACGACATGCCACGTAAAACCTGGGAAGCTCCCAGAGCCTCAGTCCCCTTCTCTAACACAGAGCTAAGGGCTCTTGCATCTTGCTCTTGTGAGAGTTGAGTAAGAAAAGATCTGCGCTCTCAGCACATCGCCGACACGGTGAGCACATGAAAAACTCAGCCATCACCCAGGGCTGTCACACACAGACGTAGAGGCTGACCCTTGCACCAAGGCACCTAGTTGGGGGGAGCCATGCAACTGCAGTCCAGCCTGGGCCCCTCCCTCTCCAAGGTCTTCGATGGCCACAAAAGCGGACACCTTTTTATCACCCATTTGCCTCAAGATGACTCCTGGTTCTCTATCTCAGACAGTTGCCATCTGGGCTACTGGTGGCCCTGAATATTATTATTGTCATTATTATTACTGTTCCTAGAACAAGCTAATTAATTCACAGGAGGTGTCCCTTAAACAGCAGGAAGTGTAAGCCAGTGTTTGAACAACTGTCCTGACCTAGTAGGGTAGGACAACCTAAGAAGTCACTTTGGCCAAGGACTCTCATCTACATGGCAGGACCCGTGCCACCCCGGCCAGGTGGCTCCAGGAGCTCTTAGAGCTGTGAACTGGGTCCCATCTACAGGTCCCAACACCACCAGTTGGATGATCAAAGACAAAAGTGATTTAATGAACATCCAAGGCCGTACTTTGTCTGGGAATTCTGAGGAAACATCTGTTCTCTTCTGGTGCTGCACCCTGGGTTGCCAGCAGGAGCTGGTCGGGGGCTTCAGACCCCGTGGGAAATAATCCAAGCAGAGGAAGAGAGAGACAGTTTGAGCCCATCCACGAGCTCCTTGTGCCAACTTCTCCCCGACTCCCACTCACATCCAGGGGGCCACACCAGCCCAGGCACATCCGTCCACCTCTCCCGCTGGTCAGAAAGGGCTCACCAGCCCTCTCCCACATCCCTCAGGGCCCTGCCCCAGCCTCTCCATCTCTTTATGTCCACCTGAGCCTCCTCCCAACCCCTCGTGTCCATCACCCAAGACTTCAAACACACACTCCTGCACAAGGGCCAGGGACACGCACACACATGCAACCCACACAATTACTGAAGCTTCAAATACAGGCAAAGAAAAAGAATTACGGGAACTCACACACATCCGCATCGTTTGGACACACATGAACATAATGACACACGTGAGCATGTCCCCAGATACCCACCGCACACATAGAGGTGCACAAACAGAAATGTAAGGCACACACAGTAGCTCACTCACACGTGCACGCCCGCGAACAGGCCACAAAAAGCATGGTGCACACACCCTGGGTGCACACACACCCACACTCCTGCTTTGCTCTAAAAGCCCAGATCAAAGGGAGTCCTGTTCCAGGCCGGCCGGGGGCTGTGCGCATTTGGTGGAGAGTCAGAGTAATTAGCTCTTTAATTGAAGTCCTCTCGCCACTCTCTGGCCAGAAGGACCTGCACACCAACACCTGGCTTGGATCCTGACCATCTCAGAAGCTGCAGATGGGCCAGGCCGATGCTGCCCAGAGGCGCAGTCGGGTGGTAATTAGGGACCGAGACTCGGCTGAACCGCTCGCAGCCAACCAGCCGCTTGGTTTTCCTCTTCTGTGAGAGGAGCCCTGGCCGTCTCCACTGCTCTGCTCCAAGTCCTCACTGTATCACACCTGCACCCCCAACACACACATGCACACCCAAGTTGTCAGCTCTAAGGCCGGGACCTGCCAAAGCTTCCATCACAACCTTCCCCAGGGTCCCTGCCCACTCCCCACCCACGTGGAGGCCCTGCCCTGCACCTCCTGCCACCACCCTCAAGGCTAGCCCATTGCCTCCCACCTGTCTGCATTCATGTCCCAGGGCTGCCATGGCAAAATGCCACAAAACTTAGGGGCTTAAACAACCCAAGTTTATATTCTCATAGTCCTGAAGCCTGGGAGCCCAAGATCAAAGGCAGGCCTGGTTCCTTCTGGGGCTGGAAGAAACCCTCCCCCCACTCCTGGTAGTTTGCCTACAAGTTTGGTGCCCTTGGTTTGCAGACACATCACCCCACCCTCCGCTGTCATAGGCACCTGGCATTCTCCTTGTACGTGTGCCATCTCCAAATTTTTGTGAGTCACATTGGGTTGGGGCCCGCCTCGATGACCTCATTCTAAGTTGATTACCTCTGTAAAGACCCTGTCTCCGAACAGGATCATATGCTGAGGCACTGGGGGTTAGGACTTCAGCGTGAACATGGGGGATGGACGCAGTCCGGCCCATGACACTGCCTGGCTGTCTCCTTCCTCCTCACCAATGCTCACGATCATGCAGGTGGTTCTGGCCAACAAGGATGAGCGCATTATTTATCAAGGCATATGGCGAACGTGTTGCTTAGGTTTTCATTCACCCGCTCTCTCGCTCATTCAGTGGGTGTTATGACACCCTGTCCAAAGGCGGTCCCTGTGTCATCGGCTCTTGCCACTGCTATGTGCCAGGCACCTTCCTGGGTGACCCAGATAAAAAGGTCAATCAACAAGCGAGCACACAGGGAGGGTAATTCCAGCGTGAGTAGGGCATAGTGGGGGGCACAAACAGGGTAGATGGACAGAAGATACTAACAGGTGACGGGGCAATTCAGGATTGGGTGGTCCGTGCTTTATCCAAACAGGAGGTGTTTTAACTGAGGCCAGAGAATGGAAGGCAATCTCCATCCTTGTAAACATGTACAAGGAAGAACATTCCAGGCAAATGGAAGAACAAGCTGACAACAGGGAGTCCAGAAAGTTCGTCACACCCTGAAAAGGGAAAAGTGGGTGGCAGCACTGTCCAAGGAACCAGAAGGAACCCCGCGTGGTGCAGGAAAGGTGTGAGCAAATCCCTACAGCCCCCTGAGCAAGTGAGATGGGATGAGACGGAGGGCTGGGCAAGGACGCAGGTAGTGGCCCCTTGTGTTCTGGAAGGGTCAGGGTGGAAGTGAGGAGGACACAGGCCATTTTGCAGGGCCTGGGACCTCGATCCCGCTGAGCAGGTGCACGTGTCATGGTGAGGTCACTCTCACTCTGCCCAGCACATTTTCACTGAGATTTGCTATGGAGTTTGGTGTTCAAATGAAAACAATTTTCACTTCCACTACTTTGAACGCCAATCAGCTTTCAGCCATGTGCCTATAAGAAATGGATTGAGTATGGATGGCAACGAGGTGACTTCCTGGCTTCAAGTTTGGACCCTTCTGAGCAGCTGAGATTCTGGGGTGCAGGGGTATTTCTGGGAGTTCCACAGGGCCTTTGCAGACCTTACAAATCGCTCAGCAAACTCCAGGCCCACAAGAGGAGTGGGGTGGGCCCTTCCTGCCTCAGAGAGGAGCCCCCACGGCTTCCTGGGCACACCCAGCTTTTCCCCACCTTGGCGCCTCTGCATTAGGTGTTCCCAACACCTGGAAGCCTTTTGCATTGGCTCTCCTGGAGCTGGTGGCTTCTCCTCCTTCAGGTCCTCACATCTGCCAGCCGCCCAGAGAGGCTTTCCTCCATCGCCCTGTCCAAAGGTGGTCCCTGCAGCATTGTCCTCGCCACAGCCTGCATCACATTTGTCATCGTTATTTCCCTGGTTTGTCCCTGCACCATCTGAGATGCTCCCCTCAAAATAAATTCCCTGTGGGCTGGCCGTGCATGTGTCTTGTTTAAAAGGGAGGAAGTGGGAGGAGGGAGGGAAGAAAAGGGGATGGGAGGAGGATTGGAAAGAGGAGAAGGGGGGATAGAGATTTAGGGCTGGAGACTCACGTGGTTTAGATCAGGGCTCCGGAACCTCAGCTCTGTCCACATGTTGAGCCAGATCATTCTTTGTCACGGTGGATTGTCCACTACGTTCTGACATTTTTAGCAGCATTCCTGGCCTCTACCCAAGAGACGCCACCAGTCTAAAGGATTTCAATCTGTTTTCAACCCTCTGGACTGGTCGGCTGCTACTACACTGATCCTGCAGAGCAGACGCCCCAAAACTCAATGACTCCCAGCAGCCAGGGCAGCTCTTGAGCTCCCACATCCACAGGTGAACCGGGCTCAAGGGGACAGCTCTGCTCCACGCTGAACATTGGCTGGACCTGTCTCCGTGTGGCCAATCGGGTCCAGGTCTGTTCCACGCACGGTCAAGCTGGGATGGACACACTCATCATGACCAGGGGTCACAGGTGTGCGTGCAGGCAGGCGTGAGCCAGATCACACCAGCATGTTCACAGCTTTGCCTCATTCCAACTCTGCTAATGTTTCACTGAAACAGGAGAAAACCTGGGCAAGCCTAGCATCAACAAGGCAGGGAGCTAGGACTCCGCTCACCACGGGGAGGTGTGTGAATATCCACTGAACAATATTCCATCAACATCAAGACGTGGGCCTACACTGACCCTTCCCCAAAACAATGCCTCCCTGAGCCTCTGCTCTTGGCTATCCCAGAGCATCCCAGGGTTCTGAACCAAGGCACAGTCCACAGCACACAATCAGGAGGTGGGGCCTGTGGGCCCAGTTGCACCCTCTTCTCTGGCCTTCCTGACCACTTGCAAGTGTGGCTTTCATTTAGCAAAGATGCTCTAGTGCCTCCTCCGTGCCCAACACTGGGACCCATATGTGAGCGTGTGGCATACAGCCAAATGGGGACAATGCCCCACTCTCCATGGGGGTGCCCCCAACATCCACATGGAGGGCGCCAGCATGAGCCACCAATCTCCTCTTTCTCTGATGAACACTCCTAGCATTAATCACCAGAATCTGCGTTTGGGGACTCGGAAGGACCCTTTTCCTGTTGCAGCTCCGGCTCCTCCAAGGGACACTTTGGATAAGGGGACTCGTCTTGTCAAGATATCATCACGTCTAAGTCGAGGCTGTGTCAGCAGCCCCATGAAAATGAATAATGGCCTCAATTATGGCCCATAGAACAGCCCAATAAAACCTAATTAAAATGATCCACATCCCATCTGCCAAGTGTAGGGCACAGCAGCCAAGGAAGGTTGGGGGCCCAGTCAATTCAAGGAGAACAAGTAATGTGAATAATAATTATTACATTTATAATATTATAAATATGTACTATGTAATATCAGCACATGATAATGCAATTATCATACTATTATGATTATTATTATTATTGCCACTAGCATTTATCATGTGCTTCTTGGGCTAATTCAGGGCTATGCCTTGTACACTAAACCTGTATCATCCCATTCAGTTCTCACTAGTTTGCCATGAATTAAATGCCAGCATTATTTCCATTTTACAGATGAGAAAACTGAGAGGTTCAGTAACTTGCTTCTAGTGACACTACTAACAGGTAGTGGAACCAGAAGGTCAGAACCCATCAGTTCCCAGCCTATAAAAGATGCTCAGTACATACATGTTAAAGGCATGAATGCATTTGGCCAGGAGTCTATGTCAGACAACCCAAGATGCCACACGGACAACCAGCACACACTTATTTAGCACCACCTAAAATCTAGGGGTTGTTCTAGAATCGAAGTGGAAGGAAGACAAGCGAATCATTGAAATCTAACATAATCGTTGCGACAGTGAAGATGGCACAAACAAAGTGGCACACTGGCTTATGCAGGGGCTTAATCTTGCCTGGGAATTCAAGGAAAACTCCCCATAGAAGACAGCGCCAATGCTGGGTCTTCAAAGGTGCATGGGAATTCTCCAGACAAGGTAGAGAAAGGCATTCCAGGCAGAGGGAACAGCATAAGCAAAGTTATAAAAGGGTCAGAGCCCAGCACATTCTGGGAGTCACGAATATACATGGTGTGAAGTTATAATTCTGTAGTCTGGCTAGAGCCTGTCATGAGAGTGGATATGTCAGACAAGGAGGGCAGTAAGGTCTGTAGGTCAAGATCATCAAATACCTTTTAGGCCCAGATCAGGAATTTAGATTTTGCCACAAAACAAATGGGGAACCATGGAAATTTTTAAAGCAAAGGAGTGATATAGTCAGATGTGTTCATTAGAAGTGTCCCTCAGTTGGCTGGGCAGAAAATGTCTCAGGAAAAACAAGGAATTCTAGACCCTTGGACATTTGAACATAGTATCCCTTATAAGAGCACGAACTGCCAAGCCTAGCCCTGCCTGGCACGATGGTGGAGTTGGACCAAGTCTGCTGTCTTTGCCCATCTAACGAATACAACACTCAGATTATCTCTAAGCAGTTTTCCATGGGCTTACCCTGTCCCCACCAGAGGAAGATGACTTTTGTATCCTGGGTACCATCACTGGTCTCTACCTGCTGACAAAGTGGCAGGAGATGGCACACACTGTCTCCTGTCTCGAGGCCTAAAGCATAGGAAGGTGCCAAGACCTCCAGATGGATGGATCTTTACAAAACCAAGAACACCAAGGTTGCAGTCACATGAGACAGATGGGTTAAAAAAACAGTCTCTGTTGTTGCTTTTGTCATTTCAAATGATGCCTGCCCTTTGACCTGGGAAGAGATTCCAAATGCATAAATAGAGCAATCATCTCCAGCACCAATGTTTTGATAAAATGAAAGGGGCAGGGGAATACATATTATAAACACCACCTCCGGGAAGCACAGACAGAAAAAAGATATTAAACATTCTGTCACAAGCTTGGCAGACAGCACTGTCCACCCACCCAGCACTGAGTTCCTAATAAAGGCGGCATCTTGGAATTTGTCACTCTCCAATGCATAATTCACTAGTCAAAAAGCAGCAGTAAGACATTGCATTTTCATAAGGGGCTCTGAAGCTGTCTAATTTCCCTGAGCCGCAGGACAGCAGGAGGCTGTGGCCACTCCTGGAGACCCCTTAATGCATTATGGATAGAAACTTTGCAATTCAAAGCGACAGCTCAGCCTCCCCGTTACCAAAGCCCCAGATCATATTGGAAGGCCTAGACCTAATGGATGGTCTGTCTTCAAAGCCTCTACCCATTTGGTGCCTAGAAGTTAGAGAGAGAGTGTGTGTGTAAGAAAACAAGCAAACATCACTGGTTCTCACCAAACATACTCAAAAACCAGCCAGACATGTCACTTGACAGTGTGTGCATGAGATGAGGCAAAGAACAAGTGGGCAATGATTAGATAGGACCAACCAGTGCCCTGCCCCCCACTACACCAATGTCCTCTTTATCCCTAAAGTTAGACCAGCGTTGACATCCCTGCAACCTGGATTACACAGTCTGCATGTGCATCACACTCTCAGTCGTGGCAAATGGGGTCAGAAGATCTTGGTGTTTCTTCACCAGCCACCTCACAGAGGAGACAGATGGAAGAAAGAAAATCAGGCAGAGAGAGACACACAGGCTTGGGCAGAGGCAGCTCAGTGAAGAGGGAGGAGTGTCAAACCAGGATGCAAAAGGTCCCCACTCAAAGCCCACATCTCGCTAGAGAACCACGGTACCCCAGGTAAGGCTTAATAGAAAGTGAAACGTTACCTGGATGGAGTTGAAACACATGCAGAATGGGGGGAATGTATCCAAAGTACTCAAATACTAATATGAAACCAATGTATAAACAATTACATGCCCACATGAAAGAAAAACACAGGTATAGTCTAGGGAAGAGGTGGGGAGAGGAGGGGAGGGGCAGAGAGAGGGCAATGGGCAGGATCTCACCTAATGTGCACCACGTGAGGGCGCTCCTCACGCCCCCTGGGTGAAGGACTCAACCACAACTTGAACTTTACCTTAGCAATAAAAACAATGGAACCTGAACATTTGTACCCTCATATCAATCTGAAATTTAAAAAAGAAAGTGAAACAAGGAGGGTGTCAGAAAGAGCACAGGACAGCGGGTGGAGAGAATTGCATTCAAACACCAGTTCTGTGATGGACTCACCTGTTGCAGTGGCTACTAGAACACCTACGGTATTTCTCTGCTCAAACACATTTGGCCCTAATGGCTTGTGTAGACAATTGTCCCTTGCTTGGGGCCAAGGGTCTAGCCCATTTTATTATACCTTGTGCTACTACCTTTCATGCACAGAGCCAAACTGCCTGCCCTAACATCTCTAGGTCTCAATTTCTCCATCTCTAAAATGGGAATACTACCTACCTTAAAAGAGACACTGATGCCTGATCTAGGGCAGAGGTGCAGGAGAGGAAAACGATTAGAAAGTGTGGCCCAGAGATGGAGCTCAGAAGTGTCAGGCAAAGAAGGGAATTGGGGGGAGGTTGTCATGCATGGGCTGGGTCACATCTAGGCAAAAACACTCCTTCAAAGCTCAGGGGCGACATGTCCAGCTTTCTGCTCCCAACACATGCTATCGTGGTTCTCTGATTTCCTTCTAGAAGGCCAGTTGTCAGTAGGCAAGACCACGGGAGCCAGAGAAGCATCTAGGCTCAGGAGCAGGTGGGTCTACACAATAACCCATGTGATCAACTCTGTCCATATGGGGAAAAAATGAAAAATAATAGGAACATCTAAAAAGAAGAAGGAAACTATTCCTTACAACTATCCCCACAATGATGAGGCTGGTTCTTGTTAGCTTCTTTGTCCTCCAAGGCTTCCTGAGCCTTGATGGGGATAGACTATATCTGAGAGTAACATAGGTGAGTACCTCTTAATAGCCAGCACCAGGGCACGCCTGGGACTAGGGGGCAGAATCTCTTTGGGAAAATTCCTCAATAAGCCACTTGGCAAGGAGTCAACGAAGGAAAATAACTGAACTCTACACGTGGCAAGGAAGACAATGTTTCCTGCCGTGGAGGAGAGAAGCAGGCAAGACTTCAAGATGGAAATGGTTGAAAAGGGAAGGGAGAAAAGGTTGGAAAATGGTGCCCAGTGACACTGGGTGACCCTGATGATGGAGAGCCTTGGAGGCAATTTAAGAAGAGGACATTTTCCTATGAGGCTTACTCTCATCCCCAAAATATGTCTTCCTTTGAATTCTACACACAGCACACTCACAAAGGATTAGAAAGAGTGGGTTTGTTCATGGACCTCAAGGAAAATACTGAGTTTCCCATTTGGGTCTGAAAATGTTAATCAAAGACTTAAATTCTTTTCTTTTCTTTTCTTAACACACATATAAAAAGAGGAGAACGACTTATATTCTGAAAGCAGAAGACCCAAGGCAGAGGTGTCACTGAAAATGCAAGAGCTGTAAGAAAAGGCAGAGAACTGGAGAAGGTTTTGGATGAACTTTAGACAGAAAATATGAGCTCTAACCAATGTGATTTCTAGAACTCAAAGGTCCTGGAGTGCCAGCTGATATCTGGGGTACACAGATAATCTCCATCCAAAGTGTCGTCCTGTGATACATACAAAGTTCAGTGGTTGCAACAGGGAAGATCAAGTAATTGTAAAAGTAAGTCTTGGGGGATGAACAGAAGTGTTTTAGTCCATAGGTCATTCATTCCAAGAAAAGGAAACAGCTTGTTCAAAAACACACAGTCATGAACAGGCACCATGTTTGAGAACAGTGGCTGGTGGGGATGCCCTGGAAGATTAGGGGAAGACACAGGCAGGTGGAGAGTTGAGCATGGGATGGCAGGACAGGCCAGGACACATTCACGTGGGTCTCACCAAGAAGTTAGAACTTTGTACCAAAGAGAGTGGGGAGTGCTTAAAGAGCTTTCTCAAGTGACCTTGCATGACCAGAGATATGACAGAAGTTCAGAAGAGAGGAAAGCCCAAAGAAAGGCACAAGGGCAACAGGCCCAGGGAAGAGATTTGAGACCTGACTCAAGTTTGCAGCCTCCTAACAAATAAATAAACAATAATAACAGGAACAAAAAGTAGTCAAAGGATCGGAACAGTCGATGTACAAGACAGAGCATACGAGTGGCCAATAAGCATCTGAAAACACAGTATCATGAGTCAGTACACAAAAGTGAGTGCAAACAACACATGTATTGAGTAACAGGGTAAAAACCTCACAGCATGACAAGCACCAACTTCATGCTAGCGTTTTCTCGGGGAAGAAGGGAAGACAGATAGCATCAGAGAAGGCTTCAAATGTGTCCACAATGTTTTATTGCTCAAAGAAATCTGAAGCAAACCTGGGAAATGTTACAATCTGATAAAGATGACCAAGTGCTGGGCACATGAACATTCATTTTATTATTCTCCTTATCTTTCTGAGTTAATTCATAATAAAATATTTTCTTAAAATATTAAGGAATTACTTAATTACGTTCTGCGTATTGAACTGCCTGCCAAAGGTAAAAATAAAATCAATCCTAGTGATGAGGAAATGGAAGCTTTTGTATCCCGATGGCAGAATGGAAACAAGTATATTGCTGGGCACAGAGGCTCACACCTGTAGCCCCAGCTATTTGGGCGGTTAAGACAGGAGGATGAATTGAGCCCAGAAGTTTGAGGCTGCGATGAGTAATGATCACACCAGTGCCCTCCAGTCTGGGTGGCAGAGTGAGACCCTGTCTCTAAATAGGCAAACTAGTATACTTCCAAAAGATGATTTAGCTATACCTATAAAAGTTATTGAATGTATTTGAATTTCTTTTTTTTTTTTTTTTTTTTTTTTTTTTTTTTGTAGAGACAGAGTCTCACTTTATCACCCTCGGTAGAGTGCTGTGGCGTTACAGCTCACAGCAACCTCCAACTCCTGGGCTTAGATGATTCTCTTGTCTCAGCCTCCCAAGTCGCTGGGACCACAGGTGCCCGCCACAATGCCCGATTATTTTTGTTGTTGTTGCAGTTTGGCCAGGGCTGGGTTTGAACCCACCACCCTCGGTATATGGGGCCGGCGCCTTACTGACCGAGCCACAGGTGCCGCCCATTTCTTGATGAATTAATTTCACAACTGGGAATTTTTCTTAAGGAAGTTATTATAGTTGTGCTGTATGACTGAGCTGAGAAAAATTAGAAGTAATATAAGTGTACAGTAATATTTTTACATAGAAGATGATGTAGAAAGATACTGAATGATACAGAGAGATGTACATTTGATGCTAATTAATAAAAGAAAAGCTTGACACATTACTATGTACATAGAATTCTCTTTTTTAAAAAGTGCATATGGCTTGGTGTCTGTAGCTCAAGCAGCTAAGGCGCCAGCCACATACACCAGAGCTGGCGGGTTCAAATTCAGCCTCAGCCTGCCAAACAACAATGACAACTACAACCTAAAAATAGCTAGGCATTGTGGCAGGCACCTGTGGTCCCAGCTACCTAGGAGCCTAAGGCAAGAGGACCATTTAAGCCCAAGAGTTGGAGGTTGCTGTGAGCCATGATGTCACAGCACTCAAAGAGCATTCTACATACTTTCCTTGACTTTTCAAAAATGTCAGTGTCATGAAAGACAAAGAAAGTATAAGGAAATAATTCTAGGTTAAGGGAAAGAAAAGACAGATAACAAAGAAATACAACATATGACCCTGGATTGGCTATTGGATTAAAAACAAATTATATTGTTATAAAGAACATTATTAAGACAGTTAGTGAAATTTAAATACTGGCTGCATATTAGAAGAGTCATGTGCCTGCAACTTACATCCGGATGAGTTGGCAAAAATAATAGTAACACTAGGCCAAGCACAGTGACTCATTCCTATAATCCTAGCACTCTGAGGCAGGTGAATTGCTTGAACTCAGGAATTCAAGACCAGCCTGAAGAAGAGTGAGACCCTATCTCTAACAAAAATAGAAAAACTATCTGGGCATTGTGGCAGTTGCCCGTAGTTCCAGCTATTTGGGAAGCTGAGGCATGAGGATCTCTTGAGCCCAGGAGTTTGAGGTTGCTGTGAGCTACGAAGCCACGCCATTCAACCCTGGGGCAACAGAATGAGACTCTAGCTCAAAAAATAAAATAAGGCTCAGCACCCAGAGCTTAATGAATAGGGCATTAGCTACATACACTGAAGCTGGTGGATTCAAGTCCGGCCCGGGCCTGCTGAACAACTATGACAACTGCAACAAAAAAACAGCCGGGCGTTGTGGCAGGTGCCTGTAGTCCCAGCTACTTGGGAGGCCGAGGCAAGAGAATTGCTTAAGCCCAAGAGTTTGAGGTTGCTGTGAGCTGTGATGCCCTGGCAATCTACTGAGGGCGACATAGTGAAACGGTCTAAAAAAATAAAGAAAGAAAGAAAGAAATAATAACAATAATAATAATAGGTATATATATTTGGGAGGAGAAATAAAGTAAATATGTCAAAGTGTTATTACTCCTGAATCAAGACAGAGGATATACAGGAGTCTATTTCATCATTCTTGGAATTTTTCTGTAAGTTTGAAATTTAAGCAAAATTCGATAAAAATCTCTCCCCTTCCTAACTTAAAAAATAAAGTGAAATAAGGGACAGAGGTAGTAATATGCTGGAGCTAGCTCATATTGGCTTGCAAGAGCTGTCAAAGTTTCAGGAATTTTGCAAGCCAATTGAGAGCTGGAAATTGGCCAAGGTGGGAGTATTAGTATTAGTTTTTTTCAGTTGACTTTATCTAGATAGCTTATACACCATAGGAATTGGCAAATGTTAAATAAATATCAAGGCTTTTTCTTTTTCTGGAGAGCTAATTGTTAAGCATTTACTAGAACACCGCTGGATGGAGGGCCCATTCTCCTCTGTATCTGGTAGACATAGGGTTGCTCTCCTCAACTCATTCAGCTTCTCTCAGGTCTATGTCGTTCCACCATGCAATACATCTTTCTTCTAGGCAGCTGTCAGATTTAACGCTCCCTAGAAGTTGCTTGGCTTAAATAGGGCTTCTCTTTCTCCAATGTCTGGAGAAGGTCAAATCTCTGAATCAAAGAGACAATGGTGGTTTTGGTGGCATGTGGTCTTCCTCATGTCTCACCAAGATTTTTGCCAGACCATGAAATGCTGAGATAGATGCAGACAGAAAGACCTTCCTTCCCTGAAATAAATCTGTTTTGAGAGGAAGTGGTACACCACCATTATTTGAGGAGAGATGGAGACCCTGATAGACTGGCTGCTGATGGAGCCTACTTCACTCAAAACCCCAAACATAGTGTCTAGAGGGCACATCGACCTAGATTTGAGGAACCTCTGGGATAATTGATTAAAGATATCACCTTCACTGTGCATGGTTGGTGCTAAGTGGGTATTTAGTTTGGGTTCTCCACAAGCCAATCTTGAGAGGAAGATTCAAGGCCACGATTATTTAGGAAGGGGTCCAGGAATCAGCATTTAGAGGGATGGGGAAGAGAGACAGGGATGGGAGGGAAGCCAGTGCAGAGTTTGCTGCTAACCAGTCTATTGCTAAGGACAACTGAGACTCAATCTCGCTGAGCAATTTTAGGAAAATGTAGAACATTCCTCAGTGTTATCTGACCCAAAAGGCAAGGACACTGGAAGTTTTATCCCCTAGCCCTTATGTAGTAGGCTGGATACCTGGTACCCAGGAATGTGACTTTGTATGGCAAAAAAGGATTTTGCAGGCATGATGATTAAATTAAGGGTTTCGAAATGCAGACATTATCCAAATTATCCAGGTAGTCCTAAATGCAAAGTCACAAGTATCCTTATGAGAGGGTGACAGAGGAAGACTTGACACAAACAGAAAGAAGAAGGCAATATAATCCCAGAAGCAGAGATTGTAGTGATGCAGCCACAAGCCAAGGAGTGCCAGCAGCCACCAGAGTTGGAAGAGACAATAACGAGGTTCTCCTCTAGAGCCTCCAGATGAAACATGGCCTTTCCAATGCCTTGATTTCTGTCCTATGATCTTGATTTTGTACTTTTGTACTCCATAATCATGAGAGAATACATTTTTGCTGTTTTAAGCCATCAGGTGTGTGATATTTTGTTATAGCAACCACAGGAAACTAATACAGTCCATCAGTCACTGGCTGAGGGCTCCTCCCACAGGCATTAATCATCTGTATTTCCAGCCTTCCCCACAAGCAGGAATAGAGAAAAATCCCTCTGGAAGATTGTAAGTGCTTACGCTAAGATGCCAACTACCACCTCCTGCAACAGTGAATGCCAAAGGGATATGGGCAGGCCATGAACATAACCTACCTCAGAGATCTGGGTTGGGCTGTCACTGCATTAACCCCTGGAGGTTTACAAAGCAGAGGGCACTAGTTGGGCTTATCTGGGTGGCTCCAAAGTTAAGTTCTCACCCTTCTCTGAAAGGCCATCACCTAAGACATCCAGGTATTAGGGAGTCATACCGTCAGAATGCTCAGCAAACAGACATGGGGAAAAGATGCCTATAGCTTAGGGCTGGAGCAGGGAAAAGCCTGAGCTCACAAAACTCTGCCTCCCCAGCTCACCAGACCTGCCCTAGGATGCCACCAGCCACACTTCTGGGTTAAGGCTTTGGAGGAGGAGAGTGTCAGCTGCTCCCATCTCCGGAAACCCCAATTGTTAATAAGTGAATGCCAAAAAATATACGCCATGCTCAACAAGTTTGAGTAAAGGCAGAGTCAGGTAAGGTTAAATTAACTAACTCCCCAAGAAAGGACTGTTATGCAACTTTCTCAATTTATTTTTATTATAGACTTTTTTCTTTTTTTTGAAACATCTCATGAGATTTGCTTCATGAACCACACCTGGGGGAAAGGATGCCTGCTTAGCTGATTAGACAGGACATGGCAGGGAATGGGCAGGCAGTGCAAAGGCATAGGCATGGGTGCTGCTACAGGGGGCCGTGAACATGGCCTGGGCACTTCAGTGCTGTCTCCTCTGCTCTCCCCATTAGGTGGGGAAGGTGCATTTGTCCCTGTTTTACAAATGAGCAAAACAGGTTTGAAAATAAGTGGTGGTCAGGTGTGCAGGATTTGTCCTGCACGTGGAATAGTGAAGGCAGAGCTGCTGGGCAGGGGCTCCAAGGTGAAGCAGCAGCTCCCCTGGCTGGGCAGGGGTGAGCATGATCCAGCGACTAAGGAGGTTGAACTGCATTCAGTGAATTTTACCTTGGCCTTGGGGCTTTCACAGGCTGACTCACAGCTGGAATTTAAGGGCCAGGATGAGTTGGACCACCTGGCTGAGATGTAAGAAAGAGAATGTCAGGTCTTTGGCCAACCCAGCCCACTAATTTTTCCACTCCCTCATCACTATGTGACCAAACAGGAGTCTGCCCACCTGGACATTGCATGGGGTTTTTTTCTTTTTGTGTGTGGGGGGGCTAAATCTGTTTAAGCTAAGGGGACTGTAATGCGAGAAGATGTCCAGCATGGTGGGGGCTTACTAATCTAGTTTCTGCTGGACTGGTCTCATCTCTGCTACATCATCAAAGAGGGAGAACTGAGCTGATGGGGTCCAAAAACAGAAAGGTTAAACACAATGGCTTTCGGCTCACGTCTTCTGGCCCCTTGAGCTCTTGGCTATGCAGAGATGCCCAGC
The DNA here is from genome assembly GCA_963574655.1 of Perodicticus potto. Classification (NCBI taxonomy): domain Eukaryota; kingdom Metazoa; phylum Chordata; class Mammalia; order Primates; family Lorisidae; genus Perodicticus; species Perodicticus potto. The sequence goes on from CAUYRH010098350.1 coordinate 23,564, forward strand.
TCACTGCCCCTCCCACATCCCTTGCCCTCCACTCCCAGCCTCCAGCCAGCCCAGTGAGAGCCTACAGACAGATGCCTTTGCTGCCCTCAATCAGGTCACCCAACTGCTCAATTGTACAACAAAGGGCTTTGTTAACGATGCAGGGAGAGGCAGCAGTGCCTTATAAACGCAACCTGTGTAGGCAAGAATTCCCCAAGCCTGATAAACATATTCTTCTCTGTAAAGTATCTCAAGAATGGAAGAAAAAGTATCAGTACTCAGTACTATTATGAAAGCAATATATAATCACCCACACTTTCATACAAATGGTAAAACATAACTATAGCCCAGAATGAAGGAGAGAAGAGGAGGGGGAAGGCCAGGTGGAGGGAGGGTAATCAGGGGGACCTCACCTATGGTGCCTATTGTTAGGGTACATGTCAAATCTATTAAGAGTATAAATGGCTTAACGCAACAATTAAGTAAGTGAGGTGAAGGCTATGTTAATCATTTTGATGTAAGCATTCCAAATTGTATATAAAATCAGCACATTGTACCCCATAAATACATTAATGTACACAGTTATGCTTTAATAAAGAAAAACAGAAAATCAATTGATCATATATACGTACATCAGGATCTAAAAAAAAAGAAGAAGAAGAATCCCCCAAGCCTGGTCCAGAGAGGAAGTGCTGGCTGGCTTTGGCGGTGGTGCCTTGGAATAATTAGACCTACAGAGTTAGCTGAGGTTGGAGAGCCGGAGACAGCCAAGCTCCAGGGCTGGTGGGAAAGGAGTGACTTTACTGTGGAGCCTTAGACAAGGGTCATAGAAGAGGCAGTGGAGGCTGAGTTGCTGCGGCCTCTCCGGCATCTACTTAATTCTAAAGTAAAGTTTAAGTTGTAGAATCTGCATTTTAACAAGATTTCCAGATACCTCCAGCACACGTCCATTAGAGAAGCTCTGTCTTCCACACATGAGCCTCTCTTTCAGAGGACTTGGAAACAAGGAGGCAAGAAGGAAGGGGTAGTGTGCCTCTCCTTATATTTATTGACTTTCCTTCCACGGTAAGTGTGGGGAGCACCCCAGGAGCCCCATGGGGTCACTTTGCCTCCCTCGTAGGCATGGCCCAAAGGTTCCTGGCCTGCGACGTCTGGGTGGGGAACAGGTGTCATTCTCAAGGCCAGTCTCTACTCTGCACCTGCCCAGCTCCTCCTGTGGGCTTCTCAGGAGGGGCCCCTGACTCCGTCTGGCAAGAGCATGGGGCCATCCCTCCACCCCAAACTTTTGTGTCTTTGTAAAATGTTTAGTGAAAAACTGCCGACTATGTAAATCAGAGATCATTAGAGGTTGAGTTTTTCCTTAAAGAATGGATTCAGCAAAATGCTGTTTTCTCCCCGGCTCTGGGTCTCTATTTAGGGGATTGGAGCTCTGTGTTTTTATTTATTTATTTATTCATTAGCTGGGCCCACAGTCAAGGAGAAGGGAGCAGGGCTATTAATCTTTCCTGTCATCCATTCACAGATGTGGAGTTCACACCACAGCAAATGTGAAGTCAGCAGTACACAACCACAAGGTGGAAATTTCAAGAGAAACAAGCTTAGAGGAATAAAAAAATAAAAATAAAAGGGAAGTGGGGGGGTGAGGTGGGGGAGAGGGAGAAGGCAGAGACAGAGCACATTTAAAATACAGCCTCTGAGCCTCCCTGGGTGTGAGTGTGCTGAGGGTAATCTTGTTCTCAGCATGGAAGCGCCATTGATATGTTAATAATAATTTACTTTTCTCTTCATCCTGAAGAAATGAAGTTTGCAAACGGATTCTGATGAAATCGTGTGCATGTGTGTGCACACGTGTGTTTGTGTGTGTGTGTGTGTGTGTGTGTGTGTGTGTGTGTGCTGTCCACGGACAGACGGAGACACACATAGGCTCTCACACCCCCTTCTCTGCCTATTTATGGCATCTTCTTAGTAGAGTCTAGGGATCTCCGTGGAAAGGTAGATACTTGAAAGCTTTGGGTATTCCTCTGGGGAATGATGTGATCACCAGCTCTTGAGGTGGGAGGACAGCTCAGAGGCTGGAGGAAAACCCTGGCTAAGTGACAAGTGGCTCCCAGCTGGTCTTAATGTAGAGAGACCCTCTCTCCAGCGCCCCAGCGCTGGTCAGCACAGGGTCAAACTCAGCCCTCAAGCTTCCCAGAGCTGGCATCATTCTAAAGCCAGCTGAAGCTGCAGCCGACACGTGGGTGTCCACTCCACCATGGAGTTGGCCTGGCCGCTCCCCTGCCTCTGCTTCCTTCTTGTTCGGTTCCTGCTTTGGGGTTGAAACCCCAATACTTTAGCTCTTTGCTTGTCAGTTCTTTCCCCCACGAGGCCTGTAGAGAGCCGGTGGCCAGAGCCCCAGAGTTCACACCTTATTAGAGCATTCCAGAGAGCCAGTGCTGTCCCCCCTGCTCGGGCCAGGCTCACTGTTCACCAGCTGGAGCAAACTTGACTTTATCTTTTATGTTGAGTTGCTGCCATCCCCATGGGTCCTCCCCTCGCATCTGCCCCTTCTCCCCCACTGGTCCAAGAGGCTGAGGTCCTGGTCGTACAGCCAAACCCAGGCATAGCCCCATCACAAACGGACAAGGAGACTCGAGGTCTGCACGGAGCATGCCCAGCACAGCCGTGTGCCACAGCAGAGGAAGACTGTCACTTCAGAGGCCGCTGAAGTCAATAACTCCAGAATGTGAGCTCCTTAGGGCACGGAGACCATGTTTATTCATCTCTGCTCCTTGACACTTAGTGAATTCTGCGTAAACATGTGTTGAATCGTGTTGAATCCTGGGTCAAAAGCAGAGTTGGGAGAAAGACTGGCTGCCTGGGGGCAGTGCTTAGGCTTGTGCAGAAAGTACGTCTGAGCTAAAACTTTTCTCCTGGGCCAAGGAAAGGATGTGAAGTACATCGGCTGACATGGGAGAGCTGCGTCGAGCAGGATTCTGAGGCTGTGTCTGGATGCAGTGGGACAGTCTGGTGGTCTCTTAGTCTGTCCCAGGCACAGAGAGGACGGGGTGATGCTTGTGCCTCACACTAGGCATTGAAGGGCAGCTGCCCTGAGTCACAGAGCTTTCTCCCAAGTACAGGTTTGTAGGTCCTACTGGCCTTGGGAAGAGGAGGGCCTAAGGGCAAAGGGCACAGGTCTGATGGGAAGGAAGAGGAAGTAGGGCCAGACCCACAGGAGCCCTATTGTAGTTGGTGGCCCAGGAGGAAGGAAGAGTGTGGGCACAGGACGCTCAGGCTGGAACTAGTCTTGAAACATGTATCTCAGGGGCCACAGGTTAATAAGGCAAGGCCAGGGTGCACCCCCGATGTTCTAACCAGAACCTCTTTCCGGCACTCCTGGAACATGTGAACACACTTGGGTCATTCTCCCGGAAAGTTCCACCTCCACGAACACCACTTCCTCACTGTCACGGCCACTCTCACATCTGTAAAGTGGAAATGATAAAATCCAAAAGGAATAAAGAACAAAATACATCCATAGCCATAGCATAGCATGGAGCACACCCTAGTGCTAGTAAAGGCCAAGTTCCCAAACGGCCATGAGACCCTCAGCCTGCTGCTGGCACTTGGCACCAGCCTCTTCTCCCAGCTCCCACCACACCCTGGGTTCTAACTACACCAAGCCCGAAATGCCACATTGTGTCTCACCCCTGGCATCAGTACAGTGATCTCTCCCACGCCTTCCCCTAAATCACTCATCTCGTCCTTTAAGTCTCAGATGAGACATTGCCTCCTCCAGGAAGCCTTCCCCCCAAAGCCCAGCACTGACTTCTATCACAGCATTGTCATGCTATGGTGCCATCACCTGCCTGTCTGCCTGTCTATCCAATTCTCTGGTTCACTAGACAAGTGGCAAACTTTTTCTATAACGAGACAATAGTAAATGGTTTAGGCATCACAAGCCATTCAGTCTTGTCACAAAGACTGGGTGCAGCCATTGTAGCATTACAATAGCTATAGACTACATGTAACCAAATGAGCATGACTATGTTCCAATAAAACTTTATTTACAAAAACAGATGATAGGTCATATTTGTCCCACAGGCAATAGTTTGCCACCCCGTCCACTAGGTGGTGCACTTCTCAAAGCAGAAAATGTTTCTCATTCAACCATCTCTAACACAATACCTGGCACAGAGAAGATACTTGATACTTAATCAAACAAAGGAACAGTGTTGTAAAAGTTGTTTGCAAATCCCTGTGATGGCCTGATAGGACTGAATGTACCCATCCTATTCCTAAAGGCTGGAAGAGCTGCCTAAGCATTATGCGTTAACCTGGGTATGGCTAGGACTGTTTCAGATGCTGGAGGAAGTCCTGAGCCAGGACTGTGCCCAGAGTGTAGGACACATCTCTGAGGTTACATACCAGGCAGAACATCCTGTCCTGTTTCTTCATCTTGCCTCTACCTGCCCAGATCTCTGTCACTCCTGACAAGTGGGCACCAATGCTGCTTTCCCTGGTACCATTGCTTCTCCCTGGGAGTACGTCTTCTACCCCCTGCCAAGGACAGCCACTGGGGCCACAGTGAGGGATTGTGATCTGGAAGATAAACACCCTCTCTCTCTTCATGGTTAACTCCCTCAGATGGGACTCACAGCAATAGTGTATAGGGCCCAATATCTCAAAGTTAGACTGAAATAACAAATTCGCCCTAGGAACCAGTTGTGAGTCAATGGGGGGGAAGGGGCCAAGCAGGGATGAAAGCAGAGATTCCATCACAGAGTATTCAGATTGCCTTCCCTGCAAGGACTGGGATTTTGTTACTTCCATAAGCTCCTTGGCCTGGCTCTGTGTTATAACAGAAGCACCTCACTCTCCTAAGAAGCCTTCTCACTCTCCTGAATTGCCCCCACTGACCCGGTCCAGCAGTTTCTCAGACACTCCTGGATAAGTCTGAACCTTCACTTGCACCCAACCCCTAATTTAACCCCAATACCTCAACCTCCAAGCCTCTCTTGGCCAGTGTTGTAAACTGTGTCGTTGGTCCCAATTCTCATTCCATCATACTAAGATTTTACATCTCTGCTCGGTGCCTGTGGCTCAAGTGGCTAAGGCTCCAGCCACATACACCTGAGCTGGTGGGTTCAAATCCAGCCCAGGCCCATCAAACAACAATGATGGCTGCAACCAAAAAATAGCCGGGCATTGTGGTGGGCACCTGTAGTCCCAGCTACTTGGGAGGCAGAGGCAGGAGACTCGCTTGAGTGCACAAGTTGGAGATTGCTGTGAGCTGTGATACCACGGCACTCTACCTAGGGTGACACTTGAGGCTCTGTCTCAAATTTAAAAAAAAGATTTTACATCTCACCCTTAGCCATGAAACATGCAGGACCTTTCTACTAGGAGAGGAGCTTATGTCTCTACTCCACTGAGGTTTGGCTCAGCCATGTGACTCACATCAGCATGACCAAGCAGAAGCCTCAAATGTGCCTGGATATTTCACTTGCCCTCGGCACTCCTCCCATTCTCCACAACAAGACCATGCTTTGGAGTGGCTGGTCCAGAAAGAACAATGCTCTATGAGGAAGACCTCCTTCCTGGAGTCCAGTCTGGCCCAGCCAAGATCAACTGAATTCTATCCAACCCACAGACCCACAAGAAAGAAAAATACATGCTCATTGTCTGTTTGCCAATGACTTTGGAGCATTTTGTTATGCAGCATGATTACAGCAGTAACTGAAATAATGAGGCAGGAGACTATCCAGACCTTCCACCCTGGCCTCCAGGAACTGATTTTCCAGGTCAATAAAATGTGTATGCGTAGCTGTCCCCTAACTTCCAAGAAACAGTTCTGACCATTTGGGTCTAGGCGTTACTCTCTATTTATTCAGTTATTAGGAAGACTCTGGGATTTAAAAGCCTTTAGTTTCCAGTTACTTCTGACTTTTTGAACTTTATCTGTGGATGCTCTTTTGGACACCACAAGTTTTGTGGACATAGTCTGCCTTGGCATCTTCTGAAGGTGATGGAAAAGCTAATTGCACAATGGTTCTCATTCACAATGTGGGGCTACGTGGGCAGAGTGAACCTTGAGTCAACTGCTATGGCAAATGAATGGAGAATTAAAGCTCTTGCCTCCATGATTCCTGCTCAAAAGGACAATTTCTATAGAAATACCCACAGATTTTAGGAGAAAAGAAACTTCTGGTTTGAAATTATCAGGCATGAGCCTTGATTTCACAATTCCCAATACAGTTGAGTTTTGCAGGTGTGTGAACCAGAGCCTTTGAATTTCATGAATTGAGTGAGCCCACTGGAACAAATCTCAAATGCAAATTCTTGCTTTCTGATATGAAAACTTACTGAAAAGTTATGTTAGGTTTCTGAAAAAAAAATGCTGGTAATTATTGACTTCCGATATCCACATCCCTTTGCAATTAGACTTTGTAGATCCTCCCATTAAGAGACAGAGATTTCGGGCTTGGCACCGGTAGCTCAGAGGCTAAGGCACTGGCCACATACACTGAGGCTGGCAGGTTCAAACCCAGCCTGGGCCAGCTAAACAACAATGATAACTACAACAAAAAAATAGCCAGTTGTTGTGGTGGGCGCCTGTAGTCCCAGCTATTGGGAGGCTGAGGCAAGAGAATCACTTAAGCCCAAGAGTTTGAGGTTGCTGTGAGCTGTGATGCCACAGCACTCTACTGAGAGTGACATAGTGAGACTGTCTAAAAAAAAAAAAAAAAAAAAAAGAGAGATTTCAGCCCAGCCTGGTGGCTCATGCTGTAATCCTAGCACTCGGGAAGGTCAATATGGGAGCATCGCCTGAGCTCAGGAGTTTGAGACCAGCCTGAGCAAGAGCAAGATCCCATCTGTGCTAAAAAATAGAAAAATAGCCCGCATTGTGGTGGGCACCATAGTCCCAGCTACTCAGGAGGCTGAGGCAAAAGTATCACCTAAGCCCAGGAGTTGGAGGTTGATGTGAGCTGTGATGCCACCACACTCGACTGAGGTCAATAAAGTAAGACTCTGTCTCTCAAAAAAAAAAAAAAAATCAGTATGCTGTAGAGATACCTACATGTCCATGTTCACTGCAGCATTATTCACAACAGCCAAAGCATGGAAGCTAATTAAGTGTTCATCAATGGAAGAATGAATAAGAAAAATGTGGTATATACATACAATGGAACATTATTTAGTCTTAAAAAAAGGATTATTATAAATGCTACAACATGGATGAAACTTGAGGACATTATGCTACATGAGATATGCCTATCACAAAAGGACAAAAATTGTATGATTTCACTTATATGAGGTATTTAAAGTAGTCGGTTGCCAGGAGTTGGGGGCTGGAGAAATGAAAATGAGGCAGGGAATGAGAGCAAATTCATTGCAAAATGAATTTCTGGAGATGGATAGTTGGGATGGCTGAGCTACAATATGAATGTACTTAATACCACTGAACTATAGACTTAGAAATTATTAAGATGATAAACTTATATGTTATGTGTATATTACCATAACTTGTAAAGGATAAATGTATTCAGGAGTTACTGAGAACTTTCTAGGAGTAACTGGTGACTTCTTAGCCACTCTATGAAAAGGCATGGATGGCGGGGGAGGAGAAAAGTGGCCACAGATGTCACCATCAAATGCAGACAGAGCTCAGACTAGAGGGACTGTGATGGCAATGCTGCGTGTTGAATTAGTCAGGATTCTTTTGGTTGCAAGTGACAGAAACTAACTCAAATTAGTATAAAGTAAAAAGTGACATTATTTTCTGCCATAGCTGGAAATGATACATACTCATGCAGCTAGTAGAATTAGAAAGGGACCTTGCCAACAAGACTGGGTCACCAGGTCCTGCTCTCTCTCCTTTTCTATTTATCCCCTTTCTCTCCTAGAGCTTTTGCTGTGAGCAGCTCCTTGCCTCCTTCCAACACTGGGACTGCAGAGACAAGACAGCTTCTCCCAGGGCTTGAAACTGAAAACTCCTGAGAAGGCACGGGATTGGTTTCTCTTGGTCTCTTGTCCACTCCTGAACCAATCATGGTATCTAGAGCAATGGAGGATTCTGATTGGCCAGACCTGGATTAGGTGACCTCTGTGGCCAGGATTGTGGTGAGATGCTTCAGAGAAGTGGATGAGAACACTTGCTGGGTACAATTACTCCAGTCCATCAGAGGTGCTATTTTATTAGAAAGAGGGTCATTTAGGGACATCATTCCTGCTACTGAGGAAAGTTCAGAACCTGGGTTCTCAATACAGCAGAAAAGTAAAGAGCTGGAGCTTTGGAGAATATTAGAAGTGTGAGGCTTAACTCCATCAACTACTGGCAGCGTGAATTTGGACCAGACCCTCACCTTTCACAGCTTCTGTTTGCCCACTTACCAAATGGACTCTGTAGTACCTGGTTGATGCAAGGGTAAAAGATGGCAATGTTTATAAATTGTTTGTGTCTTATACCTTATAAGCATCAAAAATAAAATTTGTAACAATAGCAGTAATAAAAATGACTATGACTATTGCCTACCAGCCTGTTCTCTGTGCTGTCTGCCTCATGGGGAACCAGGAGGCAGATCTTCGTGGCTTTTGTACATTCATTCAAGTCCCATGAGCACCTCTGTATGCAGATAGACCCAGATTGTGGCTGAGTGTTGGTTTTCAAATCGTTAATGCCTGGGCCAAGACGTGGGTGAGGCCAGGGAAGGGTGGAGGGTATAATTTGAAGGAGGTGTTCACTCTCAGGGGTGTGTACATGCAGGGTCAGAGCCTAAAAGTCCCAAGTACTGCATTAGTGTCATTGAGGACCTTGTTAAAAGTATATTCTTGGGTGAAATCCAGACCTAGGGAATCTGAATATCCATAAATGCATCTGGGACTTTTAGATCCTGGTCTCATGGCCAGTGATTCTCCTGTTGACAGCCCAGTGCTGGGCTGAGGGCTGGCTTTTGAGGGCAGGGGTGACCAGTGTCCTACTGCAGTGCTTTGCAGCTTGTTTGCAGAGCAAGAGGATTTCTTCCCAGATGTCTGGGGGTGCCATGGAGCAGAGGGCATATGGGGCAAGTGAGATACACTCTGCAACCCACCCCAGGTACCTCAGTTGTGTTTAAACTTCATACACATTGGACTTTGCTCAGATAAGATGTCACCTGATAAAATATTTCTATTGCTGTAAAAGTTTGAAAACTGCTGGGCTAGAAGCGTTAGAGAACTTAAGAAGCTCTTCAGCACACAAATGACTGGTCTCTGCAAGCTGATCCCTCCATCTCCACCACTCTCCTCCAAGGCTAACCCTTCTTTCTCTCCTTTCCCCCTCGTAAGCCCTGACATGGAGCTGGAGGGCTGTCCCCGGCCACCAACGGCAGTCGGTGTGGAAGAAGGGGTCAGATCCTAGCTTGTCCCTCTGCGGAGCCTTCATCCCCAACCTCCCCCTCGCACCCCATACATTCTGCGTCTCCTTATTCCCATGGGGACTTCTGCTTCACCAACCCAGTGAATACAACAGGAGAACATGTTCCAGGGATAGAGAGGCTCCGTTCTGAGTCCAAAGGGGCCCAACACAGCCAGGATCCTCCCACACGTTCCTCCTCCTCTGACTTCAAAAGGCAAGAAGACGCCTTGATTTCTCCATTCTACAACATACACATATTGCAAAACATAATGTTGTACATTTTAAATACATACAATTTTTGTCAATTTAAATAAATATTTTTACCAGCCAAGGTTTATATGTGATCCCTAATAAATATATATTTTTTATATAACTAGAAAATACTCCCAATTTTCCTTTGAATTATTCTTCAAAAATATATTAAAATATATAATCAATGCTTCTAGACTGTGATAAGGAAAACCATATACTCTCTCAAGTACATCTTTCCTTCATTTCAATGCTGCTGATTTTGAAGAACTTATTTCATTTCAGCAACTCAGTTCAACAGCCCTAGAGATAAATGCCTAAAAGGTTTGTGATGGAGATTAGAGATTTTGTTGCTTTGGTTTGATTTCTAAGAAATTAACCCCTCACAAAGCAAAGGATCACAATGGAGAAAGGACCCATCTGTGAATGATCGATACAGCTCAGATGTCATTGTCACATGGTTCAGGCTGAAACCCCCAAAAATGAAACATCAGATCTAGAAGTGCACAGAAACCACATGTCACCCCCATTGGCCACAGCATCTAACACTTAGATGGAATCTTCTTTAATACTGAAACAGAAGTAGATTAAATCTTGAAAAGAGACATGAAAATGATTTGACACTGTGTGTATAATCTAATTCACATCATGGGCCCCTAATAGACAATTAATTGATTCAATAATGTTTGTTCATGATGGTAAATAAACAAAATATATAAACAGAAACATCTTCTTTGATGTTTAATGACTGCTTAGCAGCTATTTGGGTCAGAGCTACTGAGCCCTAATAAACAAATGCTTAATAATCAATTGAAATGCATTTCTCTGGTTATTGCCTTATTAAATCAGGATCTAACTTAAGCTGTGGAATATTCCTTCTTAGGAAGAGAATGATTAGAAATGGAAAAGACTGTAATGACAGGTTCCAGGGTACCCTGTAAGTTACCAGGAGGGGCACTTCTCTCCATCCCAAATCAGATGGATCACATGGGAAGCAAAACGCCAGCAGGCAGGCACCCTCAAACTCACTGTGCTAAAACAGTACTTCTCCTTCCAGTCCGGATTTTCATTATAAACCCTCTTCTATTACCTACCCTGTGAGGTAATCCATGTAAACAAAATCCACGTAAAAAACAACATCAAAAAGTAGTGCCTGGGATGTAGTAAATCTCCCCCCAAAAAAATGGTCTTTGTTACTGTTATTCACCACCGTCATTATTATCTTAGTCCTAACTTGCCACTGTTCTCTGAGCATGTGTTAAATTCACTCTGGTCGCCTCACTTACATTTTTTTTTTCATAGAAGTAGCTTCATTTTTCAGTGCCTGAGTCAAGCCACATCCTGCTGTCCCAGCCAGCACCTCCACCAGCTTCCAGTCTGTGTCCAAGCAAAGGCCACAGCAGCCAGGTCTGTGGTCAGGGTCACTGCAGCTGGCGCCCTGAGCTCCTTCTCAGGGGCCTGGAAATTCAGGCCAGTCTTTTCAGGGTCACCTCTGGTCCTCCTGCCTCCAGGAGGTGAGACCTGTGTTTAGGGCTCCAGCTGGGTGGACATTCAGGCTGTTTCCCATTCCTGAAGATTTTCCATAATCTGATTCGCCCCAGATACTCCCTCCTTGTAGCTGTTCAGCAACTTATCCCTTGGGAAATCCCTTACTTCTTTCCTCTCCCTGCCTGCTGTTCTCCCCAGCCCCCTCCTTTCCAATACAACCACAGCGACCGGGCCTGTCTGCCCCGGGTGAGCAGAAGTTGGCTGCCCAGGAACAGGGCTGACGAAGAGTATGGTGCGCGTGTAACATTTAAGGGCAAGAACAGCCGCTGTGGTGACCAGGGGCTCCTCGGACAGTCTGGGCAGGTGCTTAGCGGTCCGAGGGCGCCATCGTGTGGTCAATCTATGTAATGAGCAGAGGGTCCGTCTCCGGTGATCATCTCGTCTTCGTTACCAGAGTTCCTGATTTTATCCAGAGAATAAAGTTGTCCCCAAGCCCCTTCGTAGACCCTGGAAGTCCCACGATCCACCTTCTTGGAGGCATAGGAATAGAGAGAGCAGAAAGGAGAGACCGAAGGCAGAATCAGCGTGAAGGGAAGGGTACCCAGGGGAGTCTGCGACGCCTCATAAACAAACGCTGGTCTGGAAGAGAGGGTGGCGGAGAAAGAAGCCCGTGCGGACAGCGCCGCACAAGGACAGAAACCCAGGCGGCCCCCACGGGAGAACTGGATTCCCAACACTTTGGCACCGGGATTGGAGAGAGGGAGAGAGCGGGATTGGGGGAAGGGTGAGGGTCAGAGAACTCGCCCTTCTCCTCCGCCCGCCTTCTGCCCCTTCCTCCCCTCCTCTTCCTCCTCTCCCCCCTTCCCATCTCCTCCCCCTCCCCCTCCCCCTCCCCCTCCATGCTCTTCCCTTCCCCTCCCTTCCTCTCCCTTTCCCCTCCCCTTCCCCTCCTCCTTCCCCACCAACCAGATACAGGCTAGGAGAGTACAACTGATGGGACCTTGAAAAGCCATTAAGTTCAAAAAGCGTCTTCCATGGCCCCTGGCAGCTGTGAAGAGTTATCACCCAGCATTTGTCCCCATGGTCCCACTGGTTTGTGCAGCGCTGTCTGATAGGTGAGGCACCTGGTGTATTTGCCTTGTTCCAAGTCCACATGCTGACTTTGGGGATTATTAGACACTCAGCCTTGGGGATCAGACTGCCTGAGTTTGTAGCTCCAGGCAGCACCCTTATTGGCTGTGTGAACTTGGACACATGGTTCAGCTTCCCTGAGCTACCATTTCCAGGTGTGGACCAGGGAGCTATTACAGTACATCCCCTCCAGGTTGTCATGAAGGTAAAATGCTGGTACTTTCACACACGAGAGAGAATTCTGTTCCCAGAACACCCTAGGGAGTCATGAGTAAGTACTAGCGTCTCCCATTTCACAGATAAGAACACTGAGGCTCAGAAAACACTGGAGGTCACCCTGAGAGTCAGGGGCAGAGAAGTGAGTCAAGCCTAGATTTGCTCAAAGTTTGAATGAGAGTTCACTGATGAGCTTGTCAAAGGCAGATATTTCTTCATGACCGTCTTCATCCTCCCTGAACTTGGCACAGTGACTGGCAAGTGGCAGGAGCTCAAAAATATCTGCTGACTGATTGTCCAGGTCACCACGGAGTCGCCCAGTACACTAACTTGCCGGGCAAGGGCTGAGTCCAAGGCTACCATTTGCTCAAGCCTCCCTGAACCTTGCAGCTTCCCCAAATACACCAAATGCCATCCTGTCTCCCCCACCTTTGTACACACTCCATCCTCTGCCTAGAACACCCTTCCCTCTTGATTCCACTCAGCCTGAGGAGCACGCAGGCAGATGCAGGCCAGGGGTCCCCTGCTCTTCCAAGGTTATCTCCACCCGTCCAAGCGCAGCACAGCTCCCAGGAGACCTGCCCAGACCTTCACCCACACACGGATGACACCGATGATTGGCAGGGTCTGCACCTGCCCGCCTGCTGCCTCCCCCGTCGGCAGACAGCTCCTGGGGGCTGAGTTCACCTCCCACAGCCGGGTCCACACTGGGGCACTCAGGAGCACGGGGCGGTGGAGAGGGTGAGGAGAGGTGGAAGGAAAGGAAAAGGAGGAAGAGAGAGCAGAGGAAAAGGAGGGAGGGAAAGTAGGGAAGGGTAGAGGGGAAAGGAGAAAATAAAGAAGGAAGGGAGGGAGGGAGGGAGGGAGGGAGAAAGGAAGAGAGGAAGGGGAGTGGAAGGGAGGGAGAAAGGGAGGCGGCACCCCACTTCTCAGCTCCCTTACAGGGAGCCCTGTCCCCAGCAGAGCAGGCGGACACACCGCCCTCAGTTCTAGGCACCTGGCCCTGTCCCAGGCTTCCCCACCAGCCCTGTCCTGCCCAGGCCGCGCCTGACTCTGGTTCTCTCGGAACTGGCATCTTCCTTCCCGCGGCAGCACAGGCGCAGGCTTGGGAAGCTAACGCACCTGCCACTCCTGTGCTGACAAACGGCTTTTCAGAAAATGAGGATGCTGCTGGGGTGGGATGGTCCCCATGACTCCTCAGCTAGGGAGGGGACTTCTGAGGTTGCTCTATGGGGGTGTGCATGGAAGGCTGGGGGGGTCTTCTCCCATGGGCCCCTCCACCCACATGCCCCCTTGCCCTGCTCCTCTGCACCCAGGACATGGGGAGATGTCTCCCCCTGCAGGCATGGGTGCTGGCTGGGGGTGGACAGCCACCTGGAGCAGAGAAATGCAGCCTCCCAGGAACAAAACATCAACAACCCTCCAGAAAAACTGCCAGGGAACAGCAAGTGAAGTTCAGCAGCCCCAGAGCAATTTGACAAAACAAAATGCCCCTTTTAAGAACATTCTATTAGCCTGCTGGTCCCTCTGTGGGTGATTTACAGTGGAATTTGTTTCTGCTAAAACAAAGTTGGTGTCAAATCTTCCTTGAAGAGATAAAGGGGGAGGGGGGCTTAGCTCCAGAAGGTCTGGGGGAAGAAAAAGAGGACACACCAGTCCAAAGCCAGCACCTCAACGCCTGACCCTCAAACAGCAGCCCAAACCAGCAAGAATGAGGGTAACAAAGCTATGACAGTCTTCAGCTCGTAAAGCATGTACCCTGAGCTACTGAGCTAAGAGCACTTAAATCATTTAATCCTCCCAAAATCCCAGCAGGAAACTGCTACCCTGTCTTACAGACGACAATTCAGAGAAGCAAAAGGCCCAAGGTCATATCAAGTAAGGGATGGCTCGGGATATAAACCCAGCCCATGCCCTAATTCTGAATGCTTCTTACCTTTTTCTCTTTTTCTCTGGAAAAAGTCCTTTGGCTGGAATTACCAGAGATAAGTCTAGGGACCAAGGCTTAGTGGTAATTAGAAAAGGAAGAGTGTGCAGGAACCAGGTGGGGAAGGAAACCAATTAACTCCACCTCAGGATACAGGCGACGCTGGCTGGAACAGCCTTGCCTTTAGGAGTGACTGACTTTTCCTCACTCCAGCCTCACCAACCCTGGCAGCCCCACGATTCTCTGCCACCTGACTGGAGACAAGGGATGGGGCATGAAGCTAGCAAATAATGGCCTTTGGAACCCAGGAGGTCAGAACTCACCCTGAGGTAAGAGCAAAGCACATAGACTGGGGGGACAGGAGGGAGGCAGGCATGCCCCCCCAGCACAGATTGGGGGGAAAGGAGGGAGGTAGGCATGCCCCCCCAGCACAGATTGGGGGGAAAGGAGGGAGGCAGGCATGTACCCCTAGCACAGATTGGGGGGAAAGGAGGGAGGCAGGCATGTACCCCTAGCACAGATGGGGGGGAAAGGAGGGAGGCAGGCATGCTCCCCAGCACAGATTGGGGGGAAAGGCGGGAGGCAGGCATGTACCCCACCCCAGAGGAACACAGGGCACCTATGGAGAGCTGTCTTTTCAGATTTTCATGGGTAGACTACCCAAGAACCAAAGGCCACCACACTTCTCAAGACTGTAGTGTCCCAAAATGAATGACAGCCACTAAGCTTCTCCCAGCAGTAGCCATGAGCCCCCAAGATGGGCAACCCTTCACCCCTAGGGCATGAGATCCTCAGATGCTTTGGGCCAAGACAATGAAGGTCTTATTTAAATTGCTCACACGCTGGCTTGGCACCTGTGGCTCAACGGGCTAAAGCACCAGCCACGTACACCTGAGCTGGCGGGTTCAAATCCAGCCCGGGCCCGCCAAACAACAATGACGGCTGCAACCAAAAAATGGCCAGGTGTTGTGGTGGGCGCCTGTAGTCCCAGCTACTTGGGAAGCAGAGGCAAGAGACTCGCTTGAGCCCATGAATTGGAGGTTGCTGTGAGCTGTGATGCCACGGAACTCTATCCAGGGTGACAGCTTGAGGCTCTGTCTCAAAAAAATAAAAAATAAATTGCTCACACGTTATCTGAGAAGGGGGAGCATCCTGTTGACCCTGGAACAGAAATGAATTTCATGTGAATCTGTTATCTATTGGTAATGACTGCCTAGAACAGGGACCTGCCTCTGGCCTCACAAGTACTGGCATGAAGATCAGTTAGTGATGTCTGCCCTGCCAAGGGTAAAGCATAGGGGCTGTGCTTTTACCATCCCTGCCTTAATCTCCTTTTGTCCGTCATCTTATCAAAAAGACAGAAAGAAAGAGATGTTTTGAAGAGCTTGAGCATGAGGTTATCTAAAGGCCAGTCATGTCCACCTGGTAGTTGAAAGGTGATTTCTATAAGTCTTTATGTCATAGTGTCACTGGCTTATGCAGTATTCCCTTAATAAATACCTTTGCTGTTTAAATTAGTTGAAACCCATTTTCACTGCCTGAAGCTAAATAAAAATTCTAACTTGCACACGAATCCTTCCTTCATTCCTTCAAGACGCCATTAATAAAAGGCTGTTGTATGTGCAAGACTTATAAAAGGTTATGGGTAGGAGAACAATTATAGAACAAAGAACAACTTCAAGTTTAATGCTGGACAAGGGGGTTCCTAAGAGTATATTGGATGTTTCTTGCCATCAGGAATTTCTCAGGATCCACCACCAAAGGAGATGACTGTGAGGAATTAGGAGCCAGCAGAGTGTTAGACCAAGCCTGGAGGTGAAGTGCCTAATGCTTCCAAGGAATTACCAAATATATCCCACTGAGCTGATGCAATTCCAGGCCCAGTCTCCAAGGGCATATTCCAGACAGGAAATGACCTTAACCTTAGGTAAGGTAATTCTCGCTCCTATAGCAGTGAATCCTCCCCAAATCTCATCATCCGCCTCTCTCTCTCTCTCTCTCTCTCTCTCTCTCTCATCCCACATACCACTCACATCTTCCTTCTACTCTTCAACATGGAACCTTTGCCTTCTCTTACATTGTTTCCTGCAAATCTCATCATTCCCCCTACACTGAGCAATGTACTTACCTGTTTCTCCTGCTGTCACCCAGCTGGACCTGACCAGGTGAAGTCCGTCTCAACCATGAGGAGCCATTGAAGTTGTCTGCAGCCAGCCAGCCTCCCACATTTAAGATAAAGACAGCTCCTTTCCTAGAATGCAGAAATGCAGCCATTTCATTTCCAAACAACTTTCCTTTTCCATCCTGCCACACTAGCCTTTTACCTGGGAAGAACACAATAAATCATAATTGTCATTAAGCATGTGACAGTGTGGGCCCTGTCCCAGAAGGTCCTCTGTCCACACTGGTGGTCCCGAAGTTGTATGCTGCAATCTCCTGGAGTACATTCAGTAATGCAGATGCCCAGGCCTCATTCCCAGAGATTCCAATTTAATAGTTGGGATGGGACCCTGGAAGCTGCCCAAGTGGCTTGAATGGGAAGCCACAATAGAGAGCTGGCAAATCCCTGCTCTCTCCTTTCCCTGCTAGCCAGGAGGGGGCGACTCCAAGATCCTAAGAGATGGCAGAGCCACAAGGTGGACGGTGCCTGGGTCCCCGCATCATCACATGGAAAGCCACCTGCCAAACACCCAGGTGGACCTCCTGTGAGAATCAGATGTCTAGAATATCAACTGACTGAGATCTGGGGAGGTTTCACTGCTACAGGAACTAGAATGACCTTACCTAATGTTAAGATCATTTCCTGTCTGAAATATGCCCTTGGAGACTGGGCCTGGAATTTCATCAGCTCAGTAGGATATATCTGGTAATTCCTTGGAAGCATTAAGCACTTTCACCTCCAGGCTTGGTCTAATGCACTGCTAACTCCTAATTCCTCACAGTCAGCGCCTTTGGTGGGGGATTCAGAGACAGAGCATCAGCAGTCGTCTGGACACCTGCGCCCACCTGAACTGCATCCTCAGCTGGATGTTTTATGAAGCTCCAGGTCCCTCCTACCCAGGACACTCTAATCACAATGGCATTCCTGTGGCTCTGGGGACATGCAGTGCTCATTCCTGCCCCAGAGCCTTTGCACTCACTATTCCTTCTGCTTAGGGCACACTTATCCAAACTCCTCTCCTGGCTGTCAATGCATCCCTCAGGTCTCAGTTCAAATGTCACCTCTTCAAAGAGGCCTCTCTTCACCCCCACCCCCGTCGCAGTTGGCACCTTACCTCTATGGCAGCACCCTGTCGATTTTCTTCATGGCATTGGCCTTAACCCTAATCACGCATTTATTAGTTTTCCTCCGTATGGAATATCTCTTTTAGGAGACTGGGAGGGGGTCTTTCCTTCTTGTGACAGCAAAGCACCTGGCAGAGACTCCGGTGTTCAGTAATGATTTATCGACTGACTGAATAAATGAATGAATGCCCCCAAGTCAGCCCAGGGGGGCAGGATTCACAACATTCACTCCCAATTCTTGAACTCCTGATGGAATGACAAGGACAAGAGTTTACAGACCACAGCTAACCCCCTACTGGAGGGAACACTGCAGGGGAGACGAGGAGCTGGGTTCATAGGCAGAGTGGGAGGCAGACCAGGACCAGCT
>CAUYRH010098351.1:0-10911 GCA_963574655.1 Perodicticus potto
TGGGTTTAGGCTTAGATAGTTCTTCTTTTTCCAATTCCATAAGATGGCTTGTGAGTTTGTTCATGTGCTCTCTTTCTGTTTTTTGAATGTAGGTTTCTAAAGTGATAAATTTTCCTCTCAGGACTGCTTTTGCAGTATCCCACAGGTTTTGGTAACTTGTGTCTTCATTATTGTTATGCTCAAGGAAATTAATGATTTCCTTTTTTATTTCTTCCTGCACCCAACTGTCATTCAGCATAGGGTTGTTTAATTTCCCTGCCTTTGTGCGGGGTTGAACGTTTTTGTTGGAGTTGAGTTCCACTTTTAGTGCCTTGTGGTCTGAGAAGATGCAAGGTAAAATTTCAATTCTTTTGATTCTGTTGAGGTTTGTTTGTGTCCTAGGATATGATCAATTTTGGAGAAGGTTCCATGGGGCGATGAAAAGAATGTATGTTCTTTATCTTTAGAATGGAGTGTTCAATACACGTCTATCAAGCACAGTTGTTCTAGGGCCTCATGTAAGTCTCTCTTATCTTTGTTTAATTTCTGTTTAGAGGATCTGTCCAGCTCTATAAGAGGAGTGTTAAAGTCCCCTGTTATTATGGTGTTATAGGATAACATATTGCTTCGACTAAGTAAAGTCTGTTTCAAGAATCTGGGAGCATTTAACTTGGGTGCATAAATATTTAGAATGGAAATGTCTTCTTGTTGTATTTTCCCCTTAACCAATATGAAGTGACCATCTTTGTCTTTTTTGACTTTAGTTGCTTTAAATCCACACGTATCTGAAAGTAAGACTGAAACCGCCCTTTTCTTCTGGATTCCGTTTGCCTGAAAAATTGTCTTCCAACCCTTAACTCTGAGCTCTAATTTGTCTTTTGAGACTAAGTGTGTTTCCTGCAGACAGCAAATGGATGGCTTTTGTGTTTTAATCCAATCAGCCAATCTTTGCCTCTTCAGTGGGGAGTTCAAGCCGTTAACATTTATTTATTTAAATCTATTAAGTGTAGAACATAAATGTCTTAACACAATAATCAAGTAAATGAGGCAAAAGCTATGTTGATTGGTTTGATGTAAGCACGTCAGATTGTATAAAAAAATTAACACACTGTACCCCACAAATGCATAAAAGTATTCATGATCTATGTGTATAAGACTTAATTTTTTTTAAAAAATTTATTTATTTATTTGTTTATGTATTTATTTTTTTTAGAGACAGAGTCTGATTCTGTTGCCCTCCGTAGAGTGCTATGGCATTAACAGCTCGCAGCAACCTCCAGCTTTTGGCTTAGGCAATTCTCTTGTCTCAGCCTCCCGAGTAGCTAGAACCACAGACGCCTGCCATAATGCCCGGCTATTTTTTCTTGCAGTTTGTCTGAGGCCTGGTTTGAACCTGCCACCCTCAGTATATGGGGCTGACGCCCTACTTACTGAGTCACAGGCACCGCCCTCATTAACATTTATTGAGATAATTAATAAGTGTGTTAGCTTTCTATTCATCTTATTTTGTGAAAGTCCATTGCTTAGTTTTATCTTTTGCATCATTGTGGAAGTTAGGTTCTGTCTTTAATTTCTGGGTGTTCAGTTCACTTTGCTGGTGGTCTCTTGTGATGGTCAGTGTGTAGAACAGATTGAAGTATTTCCTGAAGAGCTGGGCTTGTTGTGGCAAATTTCCTCAATGTTTGCATATCAGTAAAAGATTTAATTTCTCGGTCAATTTTAAAGCTTAGTTTAGAGGGATATAAAATTCTGTGCTGGAAGTTGTTCTGTTTAAGTAGATTAAAGGTAGGTGACCATTGTCTTCTGGCTTGAAAAGTTTCATTACAGAAGTCTGCAGTCACCCTGATGGATTTGCCCCTGTAGGTCAACTGGTGCTTACTCCTGGCAGCTTGAAGACTCTTTTCTTTTGTCTTGAGTTTGGACAGGTTCATCACAATGTGTCTTGGAAAAGCTCTGTTAGAGTTGAGGCGACCTGGGGTCCAATATCCCTCTGAAGGGAGTGTGTCAGAATCTTTTGTGATATTTGGGAAATTTGCATTTATAATATTCTCTAGTACGGCTTCCATTCCTCTAGGGCTTTCTTCTTCTGCTTCCAGGATACCTATAACTTGTAGTTTTGAATGCTTCATAAAGTCCCATAATTCCGTCAGTGAACATTCTGCTTTCTCTCTCTTTTCTGCCTCTTTAACTATCTGAGTTATCTCAAGAGCTTTGTCCTCTACCTCTGAGATTCTTTCTTGTGCATGGTCTAATCTGTTGTTGATACTTTCTATTGCTATAATTGACTGCTTCAGTTGCTTCAGCTCTGCTATATCCTTTCTATATTGTTCATATTGTTCATGTCTTAACTGATTCTGTTTTTGGATTTCCTTTTGGTTATTTTCCACTTTCTCAGGAATTTCCTTCATTGTTTTTTGGTTGTTTTCAACTTTCTCAGCAATCTTTTTCATTGTTTTCATCAATTTGTATTTTAAATTCCCCTTCTGTCATTTCTAACATTTCTTTATAGAGGGAATCCTCTACAGTAATGGTTTGTACGTCCATATTATTATTTTTTTTAGTTGGCAGCTTTCATTTTTAAGGACAATAGTTAAGTAAACAATTTTCCCCCATAGTTTTTCTGGAGCAGGTAAGAACTTGCTATTTGTAAAATCAGGAATAAAGAAGTTTGGGGATTAAAAGACAAGCGGGTGACCTACTGGAACAGCAGACACGTACATGTACGGGGCTCTGACCTCCTGGCTTTTTAGCAAGGGGTCATGTTAACATGTGCCCATCTGCAGCAATGGCAGGACACCTCCTCTCCTCTCGCGTACTTGGACCGTACAGGACATGTGGGAATCAAATTGAAGCTTGTCAGAATAATACAGTACCTTCAAACCTAGCAGGGAAGGCTCATGTTACTACTAAGTATGGCAGCTAAATCATGAGGAAAGTTTTGTTTTGTTTTTCTGAAAAATATAAGGCCTTAGATATAGCAGATATGAAGTCTCCTGATGTCAGTTCCCTGCCACCGCTATACCTCCCAGGGAACTCAATTTGTTATCTGTCTGATAGATCTTAAAGGCAATTGGAATTTGTGTGGGTGTAAAAAATGCATAAATGAGAAAATCTGATTATGGATATTTATGCATTAGAAATATTATATAGTAAAAGCTCCTATCTCATTTTATATCCTGTATATTCATACAAATAAAATATTTAACTGTATTAATAAAATTACTTTAAAGGACTTTGCAAATACAAAGTATACCATAAATGATTTAAGATAGTAAAATACATCATATAAAAAGCCCCCAGCTCTTGCTATGATTTCATATAAGATGTGTTTTCTATTTCTCAAACTAGATCACTACTATTAAAAATGATGTAAAAACCTATCTTAATTATTCATTATTTTTGCAAATGTAAATCTTTAAAAAGTGGCTTCTCTCCTGACTAAAGATAGAAAGCAGACATGTTTATGCTCTTGTTACAGCTTCCCCCAGTAAAATTCCCTCATAGGTGACTGAATATAAAAGATTTACTTGGACAATTGCTGCTATTAAGTATGCGCTCTTAGGCTAAGCCATTTTCTGAGTAATACTGACTGGTCTCCAAATGACATGCAAACTTACACTAATCTGACAGCCAATTTTTTAGAAGTCAGAAGAACTCAACTCCTTAAGACAGTGACCCAACATACACCCTGTGGCAGGGAGCTGGGCAGCCCCTTCTCCATTTCTCAGAGGGAGCCCAGATGGCCATGAGGCCTAAAGACCTGTCTGAGGCACTGGCTGTGGGAATGAGGGACAAGGACCAGCCAGGCCCGGCCAGAAATCGGCGCCCAGCCAGGGAGCCACACTGCGGCCTAGCACTCTCATCTCTAATCTGGGTTGGGATTATCTGCTGGTGTGAGCATCAGATAGGCATGCAGAAGGAACAAAGAGATGGGGATGATTTTCCTTCTATCATAATTAAAAATAAGGAAAATTAAAGGAATAAAAACAGGAGAGAAGACAAAGAAGTTATGGTAGGAAAGTTTATCATTTACAACTTATACTTCTCCAAATAATGTTTTCTCTTGCTGAGAGAACACAAAATACTTATTTCACTTAGTTCACTATGTATTTCTAAAACATTCCCAGGCACAGGAACACTTTCGCTTGCGCCAAAGGGGATCACCCAACACCATAACTTATCTCCTCCAGAGGTCAGGCTGTGCCATCTCATTTCAGGGCCCTGGCTGGACACAGTGGCCACTTCACAGCGATGGCATTTCCTGAAGAGAGTCTCATGAAGAAACTCTGCAGAGGTCTGGGCAAGGGAAGCAGGGCCCGGGGACGGGCACAGAGGGAGGCCCTGAGCATGTCTGCACCTGTGGAGCCCGAATATTGGTTTTGAAATTCGATGCTGATGAATGTGGCTCTAGCTAATTTACTTCAATTGCTCTAACGTACTTAATTGACTGTTATCTAACATAGGTTTGTTTTTCTTATTGTTGGGTATTAGGTAAGGTTTTTAAATCAAATGTTTGGTCAATATAAATAATATGGCAACAAACATTCTTGAACATGCCTTTTACACACATGTGTAAGACTTATTCTAAAGTATGTAACTGAAGTGGGACTATCAGGCCAGAGGTTAAACAAGTCCTTATTCTGCTGGCCACCGCCCGACTGCTCCATGAGGCAGTTATGTCCGTCCAGGCTCCACCACCACCTGTCTGCTCTTCCTGCTGCTTCCGCCGGGCGGATGGGCTTGTCCACTCTCCTCCTCGCCAGTGCTTTCCAGCAGGAGCCTCTGGCTGTCCACGTGTAGAAGTGTGTTGCGGTTTTACTTTACCAGGCCAGGCAGCAGCCTTGCCTGTGAAGTGCTGTGGACCTGCAGGGCCAGGGCCTTCGGTGAACGCAAACACAATGCGAGTGGAGTGAGGCTGCCGGGCCCTTCCATGCAGTTTGCCTGCAGCTCTGGGCACGTCCCCGGGACTCAGGCTGGCTCAGTGGGGAGGGGTTGGGTCCAGAGAGAAAGAGCCAGAAGAACCAGATAGCACTGAGCTGGAAGGCCTGGTACTCTTTTCCTTCCACATTGGGGCGTGTTCAGTGGGGTAAGAACAGAGCCAGTTCTTAACATCATGTGCTGTCTGCTATTTGAAATTATCATTATTTATTTCTTAGCATGTACTTCTGCTATTTTCATCTCATTTGTTTTCCACCTTCTTGTTCCCCTTCTTGATGGCTTCCTCCATTCTCAATGATAAAGACATCAGAAATGAGCAATGAAGAAATTATTTTTAAAATCAGAATTTAAAGTGTACCACATAAAACTTAAGCTCTGTGGAGGAAATCCTGTAACTACTGTACACTATAGCAGAACCCTGATAATGAAGTTAGTTTGAGAGGAGAAAAAGGTCTAAGTTGAAATAAATATTACTTTCTTTTACTAGGATTAAGATAGAGGGTCTGCTGAAAGCCAGGCATTCCATAACTTCCAAAAGATGACAAAAATAGTCTTAACAAAAATCACTGAAGTAACTAATAGCCTGTACATAACTTTCCTCCATCTGAGGCTCAAACGGAATCATTAACTCTACATGTGATACTGTTAAAGTGATTAAAATGTTCTCCTCCCCAGGCTGTGACATTCATTTCCCTGTAAATGATAAGCTTAGAACACTCTGACATGATTTAGGAAAATATATTCTGAATCTCTTTCCTGGCCTTAAAGACAATAGAAATTATTTTAAGATGTACTGTAATTAAGATACCAGGGCAAGGTAATGATCTTCTTATAAATGCATTTCCTACCTTAAATTAGTTCCCTTGTTAGGACTGTTAATAAAATCTCTATGGCCTCAAGTATTTTCAGTGTATGAAAATAATCAAACTATCATATATAGTTATTAATACTAAGAACAATCAAAGAAGGTAAAAACACAGCCTATAGAACAGATTAATCACAATTAATATGCATGGTGTGTGATTTTTAAACTCATCACTGTAAAGTACAGTCATACTTCAAATACAGCCTGTTTACTCATGACTATTTCCAAGGTCAAATAAAGGGAACCACCACCACCTTCTCAGCAACGAAACAGTCGGTTCCTGCTATCAGAAATCTGCAAAGTGAGTATTTTGGACTGTATTCATTTTCAAGAGACAGGGTTTGGCTCTGGGATGCAGGCTAGAGCGCAGTAGTATCATCAGAGCTCACTATAACCTCACATTCCTGGGCTCAAGTGGTCCTCCTGCCTCAGCCTCCTGAGCAGCTGGGATTACAGGTGCTCACCACCACGCCAAGCTAAATTTTTTACTGTTTGTAGACATGGGGGTTCTGCTCAGGCTGGTCTTAAATTCCTGGCCTCAAGCAATCCTACTTCCTCAGCCTTCCAAAGTCCTAGGATA
Organism: Perodicticus potto; assembly: GCA_963574655.1. Taxonomy (NCBI): domain Eukaryota; kingdom Metazoa; phylum Chordata; class Mammalia; order Primates; family Lorisidae; genus Perodicticus; species Perodicticus potto. Next base: position 6,363 of record CAUYRH010098351.1, read on the forward strand.
ATAGACAGGAGCTACTGTATCCAGTCTTCAAGTTTTTCAAATAGTAAAACTCATCCACCACTCCTTCTATCCCTCTCCACACCCCCCAAAAAATCTCAAGAGAGACCTTAGCACAGAAGACAGACACTGCTGAAGTGCCGCACAAAGTTCTGGCTGCCCCCAGGTCACCTGGCCATGCCCTGCTGCCCACAGGCCCTCTTGGGAACCCCAGGGTTCTCAGACACATTTTGAAACACGCTAGATTAGACTTGAATTCCTACGGAATGTGCTTCTCCTTCATCCCAGTGGAGAGGAGGGAACGCTCCATCTTCCTCCAGACTAATATCCCACGGTGGTTTCATTTCTTCTCCACTCTTCCAGGGACCCCGAGGGTAGTTCTCTCCCATCCTCTGAGCTCTTTCCTCTGTTTCTTGAAACCAACATTCTGACTTGATTTTCTCAAAAGAGTAGCTTCCTCCCTGAGGGGTGGGTGTGGGTAGCTGGGTCTTCTTATTTTTATATTCACTGTTCCCTTTATTTATTCAAAAAATTGTTGCACACCTATCATGTGCTTGACTGTGTGGGGCCCAGAGACTCACTGGGAACTGGACAGACGCTGCCAGTCTGCCTCGGTGTTTACCACAGATTGTTAATTTTTGTACTCTGGCTTTGCCTCCGCTAAGTTATAGCATTTGTTATTGACACTGATGACGTGTCAGCCTCCAGTTCAGACACACGTGGAGGCAGTATAAAGTCCAAGTAACTAACAGCACTCTGCCAATGTTCAGTATGTTTTCAAAAACAGGTTCTTTTTGGCAAGACCCCAAAAAAGGTTTTCTGAGAAAAAAATCAAGGATCAAAGGAAGGTACAATCAAGATTGAAGAATAAGAATATAAGAAATTAGCCTTTGGGAGAAATGGAAAGGATTTCATTTTTTTCCTTTTTGCTTTTATAGGAAGCAAGAGATCTGCTGACAACAGAATAGAAGAAAATTGAAGTTGAGTCTGAAGGTCTGAAGTCAAAAGAGAGGGCCGAGGAAACTTCGTCCACTCAGCCTTCTAGTGGACTGCAATCCCGAGAGGCCTGCAGGTGCCTGACACGTGGGGCCGTGCCCGTCACCGCTGGCTGCTGCGCCCTGCACAGGAGCTTCAGGCTGGCACTGCAGGGGCAGCCCCAACTTGTCTGAGCCCAGAAAAGCTGCTAAAGTGGTACAGAAGTCACAGAACCACCCATGATCATGAGGAATGATGTGTGAATTCAAGAGAACTGATCAATTACAAAGGAATCCTGTTATCTGCGAAGCGTTACTCTGAGCCATCCAGAACAAACTCCTTGCCCGCATTTCTGGTTTAAGACTTTGCCTCACAACCATTAGTTATAGCTGGCAGGATGAGGACGGGCATAAACCTAACTTTCAGATACTGAGGTAAAGGCAGATGTGATGTGTAAACAGACACTTGTGTTATTATGAGATTTACCAGGAAGACTTTGTGCTCCTAAGTGACTTATGTCCCACAGTCGTAACACAGGAGGTGGGTCACCTCTCAGTTGAGACTGAATCATATGTTTCTTTAAAAGAAACTTTAAAAAATTTCATTTTCTTTTTTAATTTTTAGTTCACAGGCTTTTATCTCTGACTTAAATGGGTGGCAGACTTTAATCCTCAATAGATTTCTAAACTTCTCAATTACTGTATCTTGGAAAACTTAAGGTTATTTGCAATGTGTGAAATTTGGAGCTTAGTACAGAAGTATTAGTTACAACAGAGAAACACAAGCTGGTAACTCTTAGAAAGAGAAGTGAAGTAGGAGACTCCACCCTCCTTTTCAAAGGTTGAAAAGTGAATACCTGTTGTCCAGATTGCTCAAGGCTGAGGACACGGACCAAGTGCCACTGAAATGTCATAGGGTAAGGGTGAATTTCAACAAGAGAGTTTCAGAAAGCTGGGGGGACCTGCTTTCTGAAACTCCCCTGGCTCTCTATACCCCTCTGATAAAGCACCCACTGATCGTGTTCAGAAACAGAGTGCACCCCAGGACAAGCTGGGGCACAGGGCAGCTCTGCAGTACCGGACAGAGGCCACCCTGGGAGCGACATGGTGAGGCACGTGGCTGTCCCTTCAGAGCGTTTACCAGACCACTACCTTAGCACTCCTGAATGAAATGTAGGTGAGAGGATTCTGATATTTTCTCCTTAATAAAGGAAAGCAACTTAACACTATTAAAGCTGTCTTGTAGATTAGAAATTCCCTGGAAATAAATCAACATGTACAGTATGTGACCTAATATTAATGAATTTTAAGACATTTACCTATGTAATTTAAGGTAAACTTTAAAAATGTTTAGAATTCCCCCTATTCAATTATCAATTTCTGTCTGAAATGCAGAACATAAGAGTATATTTTAAAAAAAAAACATAAAAACATTTATTCCCATTTATTATGTCTGATAAAGTATACTTAATCAAAGTACATGCTGTCTCAAGCAATCTGATCTAAAACAATGGCATTTTAACTGATTAGGACTAAAATTATCTGTGTATTAATATGATGCATTTTGCTGTTACAGGAGTAGTATCTAATACAATAAAATTCTCACTTATGTGTAAGGGCTTTGGACAATAAATTCAAAGTAATTAACTTATAGAGAAAATATGTAGGAAGGTAATACTTACCAAAAAACAAACTAGAAATCAAACACATTGCCACTTACAATTAGCTGTTTCAGTCCCACGAAAGACTGCTCCACGGAGTTGGCATTCAGGACTTGTCTCTTTGCTGCCGCTTTTTCACCCAGAAAGCGAAGCATCAATTCTTTAACTGCATCTCCCTGCAAAGAATGTAAGAAAAATATGTCGAGACAATAAAATGTCAATTAAAGTCAGTTAACCAGAACTCATAACTCAACAAAATCCCTCATTTCTCCATTAGCTTATAGAGGTAAATGTAATGGTTATATTACCGTAAAACTTCAATTAACCAGAAGCTAAATTATCACGACTGTTAATAAAATATATAATTTTAGAATTGCTCTTCATTTTGAAGAAGAAATGGTAGATTACCCCCACCTGTACCAGCTTACAGTGAGACCCCAAACCAAGCCAGAAGGGCTGCCAGTGAGGGCTGTGGGAGGCCTGGGAGTGGGAGGTGACACTGCTGAGGACACAAGCCCCAGCTGCTGGGAAGACCACCAGCCTATGCTGGGGCAGGCAGGCCTGGACAGTCTGCCTGAACCCTGTCAATCAGTTCACTGTGGCTGCTGGGGCTTCCAGGAAGGGCTTCAGGCCCAGGGCTGGAGGAGGCAGGTAACCAGTGGCACGAAGGTGCCGCCCTCCACACTAGGTTTGCTGGTCAGACCGAGGACAATGGAGCCTCCCTTCTTCCAGCAGCTCTTAGTTAGGTCTCCACTCACAGGTGCGGGGGGCGGTTATGCTGCAGGCCAAGGAGGAGTCTACATTCACCCTGGCATGGAGGCAATTTCCATTTCCTGGCTGACTCCTCTGATGACCCCCATCTTGCAGGTTGAAATCTGAAGCATGTCACTTTAAAGGGGGGACAAAGAAGGCTAGGGGAAGGCCCACTAGGGGTCAGGCTCTTAGCTGATGAGGGACCTGGGACTTATGACACCAAGTACCCCAGGTGAGTATATTTACAACCAGCAGAATCCCTGTGGTCCAAGCCGGCCATTACCAACTTAAGTGATGTATGGGGACAAGCTAGTCACCACGCTAGTGCTGAGAACACCATCACACCCTGCAGTAGGGCTGCGAGTCCAGAGCAATGTCTGCTGGCTGGACACCTGCCCCAGCGGTCAGTGTGAAGCACAATCCCTGCTGTAGGGCCCACGGGAAGGAGAAGTCACAGGCCGCCCAGGACAAAGAGTTGTTACGGAACAAAGCACTGATGTCTCTCTCTACTGGCACTAAGGAAGGCACTGGATGGGGAGGAATCAGACTGCAGTGCTCCCCGCATGCATCTCCCCACTGCCTCATCCCTCCCATTGTTCTCCGGTTTGCTGGGAAACGCACGGAAGCAGTTCCACTAATAAGCACCCTATTTCAATCTTTTGCTATCTTTCAAAATGGTGACACTTAAAAGCAATAACTAGCCCATGTGACCAACAGATGCAGGAAAGGCTGCTGACAATGTCTGTTGTCGGCTCTGCTGACACCTTCCATGGAGACTGACGGCTGGTTGCGGGGGTGGGGCAGAGCACAGCGGCTGCAGGTCACAGCCTGTCTCCTCCTGGGCGCTGAGCCTTCTGCTACACAGTGGGGCCTTGCATCTCCCCACACAGGCAGAGGCCTACGAGCAGCACTCTTACAATTTCTGCCTTCAGAGAGTTAAGGTGAAGTGCTTCAAACAGCAGAGCCACAAAAGCAGCTCACTGATCTAGGAGCGATAATTAAAGGGCAAAATAAAAAGAGCTTAGACATATGGCTCCATAAAGCTTTGCAAAAATGCAACTTGTATCACACAAAGAACATTATCTTAGCCAGAGGAACAGCGAGCTGGGCAAAGAGCAAAATCAAATCTTAATACCAGGGAGGGAAGACCAATTTAAATTCTCC
>CAUYRH010098352.1:0-10660 GCA_963574655.1 Perodicticus potto
TTATTTATATTAAGCATAAATAATGAGATATATAAAACAGAGCAATAATGCTACATATTATTTATTCCCTCAGTAACAAAGAAATAGGTGAAGGAAATTTATTCTCATTGATATATAAAAGGGAGGACTTAAAATTTATTTTGAGACGAGTTAGACAAAAGATTCCAGGAGGAAGTTTTGAATCAAAAGAATGTGGAATATGACTACTGACACAAAGAAAAATTTTAAGCCCAGAACGAACAATGGCTAATGGATATATCATAATTCCACTTTGACACAATGACATTTTGCCCTTAAGACGTCATTTCTCATCAAGTTATCTAAGTAACAATGCACTCTTCCTAATATCTCTAATATCATTGTATCCCAGCCTAATAAAATATGTTAGGATTTTATTTCTTGATTTGATTTTAACTCTAATTAGTTCATTTCTGAAGTTCCCAATCTCATTTCCTAGAAACAGAGCAAGGTAATGGTGTAAATAATTTAAGAGTTTATAAGAATCAATGCATCACTTTGAGTTAACGTGAGAGAAAAATGTAGTTCCAAATGTTATAAATTAACCATCTCGAATTTACCATATCTGCAGATGGAAAGCAAATTGAAACAGAAAATTCAAATACGACCACGATAAGGGAATTTGTTCTTTTGGGTTTTTCTGATATGCCGAATCTCCAGTGGATTCTTTTTGGAATATTTTTACTCATATATTTGACTATCCTGATGTGCAATAGCATCATAATACTACTAACAAGATTTGACCCTGCTCTCCAGAAACCCATGTATTTTTTTCTTAGCAATTTTTCATTTTTGGAAATCTGTTATGTAACAGTCACTATCCCAAGGATGCTCATGGATCTTTGGACTCAGAGAGGAAGTATTTCTTTGTCTGCGTGTGCCACACAAATGTGTTTTGTGCTCATGCTTGGCGGCACAGAATGCCTTCTCCTGACAGTGATGGCCTATGACCGGTATGTAGCCATTTGTAACCCCCTGCACTATTCCCTGGTGATGAACCACAAGGTCTGTATTCAGCTAGTAGTGGCCTCTTGGATCAGCGGAATTCCAGTAGTAATTGGGCAAACATGCCAGATTTTCTTTTTGCCCTTTTGTGGGTCTAACACAATTAATCACTTCTTTTGTGACATTCCCCCAGTACTCAAGCTTGCTTGCGGGGACACCTTTGTGAATGAGATAGCCGTCTACGTGGTTGCAGTTGTGTTTGTCATGGTTCCATTTCTGTTGATTGTTGTCTCCTACAGCAAAATTATCTCCAACATTCTCAAATTGTCATCAGCCAAAGGACGGTCTAAAGCCTTCTCCACCTGCTCTTCTCACCTGACAGTTGTGGTTTTATTCTATGGAACAGCTGCTATCACTTATTTACAACCCAAACCAAATCAATTTGGAATAATGGAGAAACTGATTTCTCTTTTCTATACTGTTTTAATCCCAACTTTAAATCCCATTATATATACTCTGAGGAACAAAGATATCATGATGGCAGTGAGAAAACTACTAGGTAAGTTGTTTACATGACGCAAAGACTCAAAATTAAAGAAATGATTTGTTTAGGTTTATCATGTAGCTGCAACTGAAAAACATACTAGCTTTGTTCCTTGTTCTTAAATAATAGTAATTAAAATTCCCACTGACGAGTACATTGCACCAGTGTGATGCACACTTCATGGGTAAAGGCACTACTACAACCTGGACTTGAACCTTAGAAAAGCAAACTGTATCCTAATTGTATGCACCCCTATATGAATCTTAAATTTAAAATATAATGTACTTAAAATATTTAAAAAATGAAATTATGATAACAATCCCACATTTTGTCAAGGGTCCTTTTTTATAGAGTTTACTTAAGGGCTTCCATGTAATCAGAGTAAAAATTAACTCAGCTGAAAAGATGTTATTTTGAAAATTAGAAGTTAACTCTCGATTTATGGTACTATCCAAGCAATATAGTGAAAGCTACCTAACTGTGTCTCATAACCAGGGTCTGTGCTTTGAGATAAATTTTCTTCATTCCTTCAGATGCACTTGCTCTGTTTCGCTCACTCTATGTTTGGACTTAATAAATAAGAAAAACTAGAAATAGTGAAGATGGTGGAAACAAGGGATTTGGGGTTTTCTTTGCACTTCTATATCTCTTGCCTCTCCCCATGTCCTTTTAAGATTTAAAATTCTGAGAATATTTACTCTGGTGCCATTTTCTCTAGACTGATATCACTGTTTTCTGGTCACATCACTTCCTTCAGTCTTGCTTTAGTGATATCTATTTGGTAGTGGACACTTCTGAACTTTTATCCATAAAGTATCCTTACACATACGCAGTGGTTTGAATATTGGCCCCTCGAAATATTATCTCCATCCAGAACCTGCAAATGTAACCTAATTTGAAAAAAAGAAAAAAAAGGGGTTTGTAGGTAGAGTTAAGAATTTTGAAATGAGATTACCATGGTTTAGAATGCACACTAAATCCAAAGACAAGTGTTCTTATAAGAGGCAGAAAAAGTTTAGCCAACAGACGCAGAGGAACAAGGAAGAATATCACATGAAGGTGAAAGGACCTGACTTAGAACTAAATAGACAGGAGATAACCAACATGAATTGCTGTGGCTTCAGCTCCTCAGCTGGCAAGTTCCTCCCTGGAGCTCTTAGATGCTGATTTGGAGGGAAGTGCAGTTGCCTAGGTGTGAGCCCTGCACAAGACCTGCCCAGCGTGGGGCAAGGGTCACTGGGGTGTTTGCTGGGTATCACATATTGGGGGTCTCCTCGGGTGTCACAGAACAGAAGACTTCCATCATCTCCATGGACAGCTCCATCTCCTCTCTGCTGTCCAGGCTGGAAGTGTGGACATTATGTGGACTTCTCCATTTGATATTCGATAAACTAAACAAAAGCACACACTGGGGAAAAGAATCCCTATTTAATAAATGGTGCTGGGAGAACTGGTTAGCCACATACAGAGGAGTTACACTGTACCCATGCCTCTCACCACTTACAAAAATTGACTCTCACTGGAGAACAGATTTAAATTTAAGGTAAGAAATGATAAAAATCCTAGACTAAAGTGTGGGAAAAACTCTTAACAACATTGGCTTAGGAAAAAATTGTATGAAGTTTTATTGCTGATATATTTTAGATTTAAAATAGTTTCATTTGTCACAGTAAAGCTTGAAATACAACCAATATTGTCCTTTACAAATATAATTAGTTATCTACCAAGTATTGTGTAAGTTAAACAGATTTATATCATAATAAATAAAGTATACACATGAAATGGTTGGGAGAAGACTAATGCTGCTATATTGCAAGGCCCAGGTAGAAGAATCAGGAGAAACATTGAGAAAAGCAGAGTTAAGAAAAGGACACAAAGGCATACTTTGAGTTGGAAATTTTCCAGTGAATTATAGTGGACAATTAAGAAGAGTTGTCTTCTCAAGGGTATTCTTGCTCCTGCCAAGATCTGGTGGGCTGGACGGGTAGTGGCCAGGGGAGCTGAGTCCCATGGGTGATTTCAAGAAGGACTGCTTTGGTCAGAGCAACTGGAAAATCAGATTTGAATGAATTATCAGAAACATAATGTGACATATTAAGGAGATATATGAAAAGTAATACAAATAGGAGAAAAAGAAGGATCTTTTTAGTTGCAGATAATGAGATGTTTTGAATGCACATGTACTATGAAAGAGATCTGAATTTCTGTAAATTTTTTTCTTTTCTCTTTTTTATATATTTTTTAATTATTCATTTATTTTTTCTTTTTGAAACCGAGTCTCACTGTGTCGCCCGTGGTAGAGTGCCATGGCGTCATAGTTCACAGCCACCCCAAACTTGTGGGCTAAATCGATCCTCTTGCCTCATTCTCCCCAGTAACTGGGGACTTCAGGCACCTACCACAATGCCTGGAAATTTTTAGCGAGGAGGTCTCACTCCAGCTCAGCCTGGTCTCCAACTCCTGAGCTCAGGCAATCCACCCACCTTAGCCTCCCAGAATGCTAGGATTACAGGTGTGAGCCACACCTCCCAGCAATTAAGCTTTTTTCTTAAAACAAGTATTTGAGTAACCAAACATAAACACATATGGATGTTTATATTGCATATAATATATACATTAACATATGTACTCAGACTAGTCTCCTGAGAAAAACATGAATATAACAAATCTAGTGAAGCCTGAATTATGTTACATTGTGTGGTTTTTGTATTTACAATCTTTATTTTAGAACACTGTAGTAATCTGAGAATCAAGAGTCAATATTCAGCATGTAAAGGTGTTTTTTAATTTCAAAAATCTTATTGAAATCAAAGCCTTCAATTTGGATTTCTTGTTTTTTCTTATAGAGGAAACTGAAAACAAAGTTGATACTAATCACTCTGAAGCTCATAGAGCCCCATAAGAGTGCCTTGTGTCTAGTGAAAATAATTCATCAATGAAATGATAATTGGCAATAATGAAATAACTGAAACTTATTTAGTGTGGATGCCCTCTAAGAAAAATATTGGTTTAAATTTGTGTATGTTTTTATGACTCACCATAGGAAAATAGGCATCCTATGTTAAAGGAGACTACATTTCTGATTTTTTTCTTAAACATACAATTTTCTACATTTTCTTACTAAAAATAGCAGCTTTAGAATATGAATTATTAATGTGCGAGTTATTATTTCCAAGTCACCTTTAGATTTATTTCCCTCAAAGAACGTTCTTTATATATTCAAAGTTGGTTTGGTAAACACTTCTTTTGAGAAATATTTAAAAATTACTAAATTTGAGAAAGAAAGCCAATATTGATATGTTTGTGAACACTATGCACCCATTTTACTGATAGTTGCCATTAAGTAGGGTAAAGTCATATCCTTTTATGATCATACACATAGTGAAAATTTATTTTTTTTAAAAAAGTGTGTTTTTGTCTGTTTTCTTTTTCTGTAATAACTGCACTAGAGACCATTTCCTTTCCCCATGTGTGAATGGGTATTACTAGGGTCTTAAATGACATTATATGTTTTGTCAGGATTTTTTGTTCTTCTCTCCCTTTTTTGACTAGTGTATTCTTAGAGAATTTTTATTTTAAATTAAATCCAAAATATTTATTCACAAATACTATGTCAAAATTCTGAATTCTGTTAAGAGTTAGTAGGGGCCTATATAAGGAAATAAAAAACACAGTCCAGGCTTTATGGGAAGTTTTCAGAGGAAGATAACACTCATGATAAACTCATGATATGGAAAGGAAGGCCTACGTCATGCTTGGGAAAGGATTCATGAAAGAGTTGAGGCATTACTGCAAAACACAATTCAAACTTTAATGGTGGGCATTCTATTGGAAAAAGTGAGACTGATAAATGCTTTCATTTCAAGATTCTATTTGCAAATATGTTTAATAAAATACCCACACTATTATGTCCATGAACAAAAAAACCCCAAAATGTATAATTTTAGAGCCATTGAATTACATTAAAATTCAAACCAAGTATTATATATTGCTTATTTTAGTATGTTTAGAATTTGTCATATATTAACTATTAGACTTCAGTTTTCTTCTTTGATCCTAGGATTTAAAATTGTGGATTATGGAATATAAATGGAGATAGGGAATTTTATGTACTAATTACTCAAATTCTTCTATTGGATATAAAACAAGTTGAAAAGATAAACAATTTCACTATTTTCACAGACTGAAATCAAACCAGAGCAAGAAAATTTCACTTTAGTAAAGAAATGTATTCCTTGGAGATGTTTTGGAATTCTCAATGTCTTAATATTTTTTTTTCCAATACTTTTCTTGTCTACATGAGAATCCTGATGGGAAATGGTATCATGGTTTTAATAACCAGGTTTGACTAGGGTCTCTGGACTCTCATGTATTTTTTCTACAATATTTATTTGCTTTCTTGGAAGTCTGATTTGTGTAATTCACTATTCCTAGAATGTTCATAAACTTTTGGACTCAGAAAACAAATATTTCTTCATTCGCGTGTGCTACACAAATGTGCTTTCTCCTGATGCTTGGAAATGTGGAGCTTTGTCAGGACAGTGATGGACAATAACCACTTTGTGAATCACAAGGTCCACACCCAACTGGATCATTAGAGTTCCTGTTGAGAAAGGACAGACATGCCAGATTTCCTCTAGGCCCTTTTGTGAATCTAACCACGTCAATCACTTCTGGGACATTTCCCCAGTACTGAAGCTGGCCAATGGTGATCCTTCCACGAATGAGATAATGGTCTTTACAGGTGTCGTGCTGTTTGATGTGATCCCTGTTACAGTGATACTGGAATCCTCCCCAAACAGAGAAACAGCCCCACCATCTTTAAGTTTTCATCAGCAAGAAGACAAATCATAGCCTTCTTCACTAGTTCTTCTCATGTCATAGTTGTGGCTTTATCCTCTGAGTCCACAATCATTACATATTTATGATCTAAATCCAAATCTTTTTCTGGAAGACACAAATTTTTCTCTTTTCTATATCATTGTCATTTCAGTGGTTAATTCTATGATATGCACTCTGAGGAACAAAGATATTATAATGACTTTGAGATAATCGCTACCTTAATATTTAATGCATTATCTATTTATTTGAACTCGATATTAATTATCCAATGAGAAATTAACTGTTACCTTGAATTCCTGTTAATATAGATTGGTAATCCTTACTCATTCTTTCCTGTAGGTAGGGGAGAAATTAAATATTACATTTATTTGGCAGATAATTTATTTAATATAAATTTATGAAATTTAATTTTGGTTATATAGTTCCATACTTTACAAATTTATTAAAAAGGAAGATAAAAAAACTTGTGAAATGGTAATTGCAATAAATAAAAAAATGTGCTATTTGAAATAATAATAAGGCATCCTATTCCTTAGCTCAATCAGATCAACTGGGGTGTTATTGTATTTAGTAAAATAAATTCTCCTTTTGATATAATCTTCTATAATTTCCTAACTCATTAAAATGCTTTGATTAAAGTTATAAACAAAAAAATCCATTAAATTAAAATAATATTTACCCTATTTTTATTCAGGTGGGAGGGAGGAGAAGGTGGAAAAGGGAAGGGGGATAAGTAAACTCTCACCTAATGCACAAAATGTTAAGTGTATAGCACATCCCCTAGATGAAGAGCTCAACCACAACTTGAACTTTATCTTAGAAATGCAAACAATGTAACCTAATCATTTGCCCCATCATGGCAATCCACCTTTGTGAATGATAATGATGTTGCTCTGTTGTCTGTCATGGGTCTATTTCTGTTGCTGGTTATCTCCTATAGTCAAATCATCTACACAGACCTAAAATTACCATCAGGTATAAGTTGGCATCAGCTACGAACCTTCTCCACCAGGTCAACTCAACTTATAGCTGTGACTTTGCTCTTTGGACTAGGTATTATTACTTCTTTAAGACTCAAGACCCAAGATTTAGTAGGAACTAACAAACTTTATATTTTGTATACTATTACAATTCCACTTTACCTCCATGATATATAGTTTAAGGAATAAGAATGTCATAGTAGCACTAAGGAAATTACCATGAAAATAATTTACTTTCATAAAACATGAATTATATTTGTAAAAGTTGCTTTCTTATGTATCTGTAATAAAAACGTGAGATCTTTACCTTTAATTTCTTATCTATCTATACAATGGTAATTATTTTTCAATAAAATTAGCTGAAACTTTATTTGTAATGTTGAAAGACAGTTTTATCTTAACTTACACAGGTGATGAATGGGGGAACAAATAGAAAATTATTTCACTGGTAATTTTATAATTTTGGTGAGGACAGTGTCTTTTTTGAGTAAAAACTTAGGCAAGGTATGATGCAATAGACTCAATTATAATACACACTCCATTATACTAGTTTATTGAAAGTAAACAAAGAAAAAAAGATTAAACATAGTGGTGTGTGGGTAAATTCGCTTTCCAATTTTTTTTAAAGAATTAAATAAAGGAGAAAAGAGAAAAGAAAATTCTGGAAGGTGGAACAAGATGGTGGAAACACATCTTACTAGCCTGCTCATGTCAAGACAGGGGTCAAAATAGCCAATCATCCCCCGCAGGGGGATCCTACCTGGAGTCATCACTCTGGGGCGCACTGTGGCACTTGTGGACTACAGGCACTAGAGAAGAGGTCAGGAGCTGAGGACAGCCAGCAGGAAAAACAAGTGCATGGAAATGACCAGGGGCCAGTCAGCCAGCCAGCCCTCACCCAAAGGTCTAGAAAAGGGAAGGGGCTTTCCTGTAGGTTTTTGATTTGGGGCTGGACTGAGAGTTGGAACTGCCATGGAGGACTTGGACAAGAGGATGGACTTGGTGTCCAGAGGCTGGGTTTGAATACCTGGTGGGGTAGATCTCCCACCAGGTTGGGTGCTAGCTGGGCCACCAGTGTGGGAACATTGTGCAGGAGAAATAGTCTGCAGAGTACATGACCAGCTCTGGCACACCTGATGAGCTTGGGCATCTATGCTTGGGGTGAGCTGAGAGGCTCCCATACTCCAGGAACTGTTGTCAGGGGGCACGGTGAGATGTACCTCCTAAGGATTCTGCCAAGAGTTTTAAGACCCCAACATCATGGGGTGTAAATACTGATGAGAAATAGGCACTGGCTGAGAGCTATTAAATCAGGAATACAAGACCTGATCTTCTTGACAACTAGAGTCTTTCCTGTCATGTGTTCTCCATCTCCTAACACCACAACATCCACTGGTGTCCAGGATTCTTTTCTTTTCTCCTTTACATTTCTGGGTTGTTTTCTTTTGTTTTGTTTTTGTTGGGGAGGAGTTGGGTTGGGTTTATTTCATGTATTTTTTTGTTTGTTTTTGTTTAGTTCATTCTATTCTCTTTTTTTTCATTATTGTTTGGGATTCATTCAAAGACTTAGGTTACACTGATTGCATTTGTTAGGTAAAGTCCCTCTTGTAATTGTGTCCTGCCCCCACGAGGTGTACCACATACCATGACTTCTCCATTTCCCTCTCTATTTCCCTCTTCTCAGTCCCTCATTCCCCTACTCATACTTTGAATTCGATCATCTCCTGCCTTCCTATTAGAATTGACTCTTGCTTCATTGGATTCTTGCTTCTCCATTCTTGTGATACATTACTAAAAAGAATGTATTCCACCTCAATCCAGGTTAATACAAAATATGTAAACTCTCCATTTCTTTTAATGGATGAATAGTATTTCATGCTAAACATATACCACAGCTTGTTAATCCATTCCTGGGTTGGTGAGCATTTAGATTGTTTTAACATCTTGGAGATTGTATATTGAGCTGCAATAAACAATCTACTGTAAATATCCTTATGATAAAAAGATTTGTTTTCTTCTGGGTGGATGACTAGGAATGGAATTGCAGGGTCAAATGGGAGGTCTACTTTGAGTTCTTTGAGAATTCTCCATACTTCCTTACAAAAAGGTTGTATTAGTTTGCAGTCCCACCAGCAGTGTAAAAGTGATCCCTTCTCTCCACAACCACTCCAACAATGGCAGCTTTGAGACTTTGTGATGTAGGCCATTCTCACTGGGGTTGGGTGATATCTCCAGGTGGTTTTGATTTGCACTTCTCTGTCAATCAGGGATGATGTGCATTTTTTCAAATTTTTGCTAGCTATTCATTTATCTTCATCAGAGAACATTCTGTTCATATCTCTTGCCCAGAGGTAGATGGGACTGTTTACTCCTTTTTTGTTGTTCAATTTGAGTTCTCTGTAGAGTCTAGTGGTATCTAGTTGGTTGTATTCTTAACCTTCATTTTTATTTTGTTCAGCCCGTTCAGCCCATTTTATTTTAAACTCCATTTCTTCTTTATTTCTCTCCTTTTTTCTCTATTTTGGTTGATATTTTTCTACCTTTCTCATCTTTTGCACATACATTACTTATAAAACAGCTAAAATATATATTATTTTCTTTATTTATTTTATATAATTGCACTTTTAATTATCTTTACTTCTATTTTTCTGTTCTGTGAGTGCTAGAGGATCATGGCACTTGTCTGGCTGGGAGCTAATGAGCTCACAGTCATGTTTGTTATTCTAGATTTGGCCTTTGGAAAATAAATACTAGCAGGTCCCCACACTGACATACTATTGATTTTTTCTTTCTTTCTTTCTTTTTTTTCTCTCTCTTTCTATTCCTATAATTGATATATTCTTGATTTTGGAAAGACTTAAAAGGATCCCCAGATTTAAAAGGACTCGCCTGGCTCAACACCACAAAGTCCTAGAATTGTAGGTGTGGCCACAATGCCCCACTGAACAAAACCATTTCTCCTGTTGTTCTCTTTCTCTCATTCCTTCCTTTTTTATCTCCATTTCCTCAATTCTTTCTTTAACTCCCCCCCCTTTTTTTCTCTTTTTTTATTTCTCTTTCTCTTCTTTCTCACAGCTTGTTCTTTATGCTTCTCTTCCCTTTGGCCTTATATCAAGAAGTCACTTCAATACCTGAGCTCTGAGATAAAGCAATTCAAAGCAAAATAAGCAATGAGAATAAAAGAGCACAGAAAGGAAGTGAACAAGAATAAAACACACAAGAGGAGAAACCAAAGAAAAATTCTGGTACCATGAAAAACCAAAACAGTATCACTCCCTCCCCAAGGGACCATAAAACACCTAATGCAAAGGACTACACCTATAAGAAAATA
>CAUYRH010098353.1:0-25664 GCA_963574655.1 Perodicticus potto
ATACAATTAAGTTACATAATTTGCTTTTTTTTTTTTTTCCTAGTGGTAAGACAGAATTTATTTACAGAAAAGAATACAGAAAACACTAAAGCTCCTGGTAGAGAGAGAGAAAACTCAAGTGGGGAGAGAAAAGCTCTCTCCGTTTCTCTCCCGGTCTTTCCCCATCTCCCTCTTTAGGCTTTTAGTCTCAGGGTATATATATGTGTATGGGTTCTTTGGCCAGGAAGCGAATGAACATAGTCCCTTCCGCCGGGGGCAAGGTGAATGAATACACCAGTGAACGAACACAGTCCCTTCCACCGGGGCAAAGTGAATGAATGTATCAATGAATGCACACAGTCCATTCATGGAATTGAGGCCTAGGAAATTCACATGAAATTGACATAGGCATAGGAAATGGGGGTTCCACATTTAGTCCTAAGTGTAAAGTGAAGGAGACACCAAGGCACAGGTGTCTCCTTGGCTGTTGTCCGGCCTTTTTGGCTATTGGAGCCTCCGTTGGGGGTTGGAGGTCCCCCTCCTTGCCTGTCATCCAGCCCGTTGGTTCTTCAGCTACATAATTTGCTTTTATAAGGTAAAAGTCTCAGTTGTAGTTGTGTCCTCCACCCAAGAAATGAACAATATACCTGTGCAATGTACCCCTTGATGGGACCTTATTCAGCCCCTCCCCTTCAGGTGAACTTAGTTGAATTTTTCTTTCATGTGAGCACGTAGATGTTAATCTACTAGTTTCAATTTAGTACCAAGTATGTGTAATGCTTATTTTACCATTTTTATAGAAACTTTGGAAGTTTATTATGGAAACTTTGCTTAGGACAATACTCCCCAAAACCATCCAGGTTGCTACAAAAGATATAAAATCTCCATCTTTTTATGGCTGAATAGTATTCCATGGTATACATATGCCACAGCTTATTAGCCCATTCATTGTCGAAGGACACTTGGATTGTTTCCACATCTTTGCAATTGTGAATTGTACTGCTGTAAATATTCAAGTGCAAATATCCTAGTGGTAAAATATCTTTTCTCTTTTGGGTAGATAACCAGCAATAGGATGGCAGGATCAAATAGTAGGTTTGCTTTTAGTTCTTTGGGGAATCTCCATACTTTTTTCCATTGAGGCTATACTAGTTTGCAGCCCCACCAAACTGGTACGTGAGTGTTCTCTTCTCTCCACATCCATGCCAGCATCTGGTGTTTGGGGACCTCGTGATGTGGGCCATTCTCACTGGGGTTAGGTGACATCTCAAAGGAGTTGTGACTTGCATTTCTCTGATGACTAGGAACTATGAGCATTTTTTCGTGTGTTTGTTGGCTATTCATCTATCTTCACGAGAAAAATTTCTATTCATGTCCCTTGCCCAGTTTTTAATGGGGTTGCTTGTTCTTTTCTTGTTGATTTGCTTGAGTTATCTGTAGATTCTGGTTAATAGCCCTTTGTCACATTTGCTGCATCTTCTCCCATTCTGAAGGTTGTCTCTTTGCTTTGTTGATTGTGTCCTTTAGTTGTGCAGAAACTTTTTAACTTGATCAGGGCCCATCTATTTATTATTATTGTTGCTGTAATTGCCAGTGGGTTCTTCTTCATAAATTCTTTCCCTAAGCCAATAAGATTAAGAGTTTTTCCCCACACTTCTTCTAGGGTTTTTATAGTTTTGTGTCTTAGATTTAAATCTTTTATCCATCGTGAGTTAATTTTTGTGGGTGGTGAAAGGTGTGGGTCCAGTTGTAGTCTTTTGACATGTGGATAACCAGTTCTTTCTGCACCACTTATTCAATAGGGATTCTTTTCCCCAGTGTATGTTTTTTCAAAGATTAGATGGCAATATGAGGCCATCTCTAGATTCTCTATTCTGTTCCATAGATCTATGTCTTGATTTTTAGAAAGCATATCATCAGTGAAGTATTACTGTGCAAGCAAATTTTGGATGAAGTATGTACATGGATTTTTTTTAGGGAAAATATAAGCTATCACACCATTATGCCTTAAGGTCAAGTCGTTAGAAAACTACAGGCCAAAAATACCCTTAAAATTAATATGCAGCCTACCCTCCATGGTTAAACACCCACAGCCAATTAAATCGACGTGAAGAAACCAAGAATAATCACTGAAAACTAGAACAGAATCAGTTGAAAGCAACAACCAACTCAGTCCACTCTGGTAACAAAGGATCCTTTCTAAACTTTAAGCATTCCTCCTAGCTTGATGTGCACCTCAATAGTGGGGACCCTGTAGTGTCGCTGGCAGCAAAACCACTCAGTGCAAAGTGAAGTGCCTCTCTCCACCCTAGGGAGACCCTCATATTAGTTTATATACATCTGGTGACCTTTCTAACTCACCTAGTCACATAAAGGATCACAGAAAGCCTACATGTCATTGGTTTGTAAGTGCCAAGAAATCTGGCTGATAGAGAAACCATTATCTGGAACATTTTGGCAGAGAGAAGAACATACTTTAGAGAGTTTCACAATAGCAATTGAAAGTTTCATCCAGAAATAACACACATCACCCCTGCTCACAGCTCATTGGCCAAGGGTGGTCACAGAGCTCCACAATCCCAGGAACTCAAGAAACACTACCCAACTATGGTGCCCAGAAGGCAGAGATCTAATGTATCAATAAAGAGAATGAATGTGACATCACTATACAGACCTATTTAGTGGTCCTTTGTAGAGTGCTTTTAAGCCATAGCTGACATAGAATTTTAATCTGCTTAATACTGGTCTTACAGTATTTTGCCTTTCTTTTGTAGTCATTGTGGGGGATGATGACTTTTGTCATCCTTTACCTTTGTGAGGAACAAAACACTTAACAATTATTAAGGGCTTATAATATGCTAGTTACCATGTACATGTTTACAGTCACTTTCAGTTTCTCCCCCAAACAACCTTAAGTTGCCATTATTTTTATTATTGTTATTTACAATTATTTCAGTTGTAGCTAGAAATATGACCTAGATAGATTAAGATAGATGTAGAGTTTGAAGGCTCTTATAGGTGATAGCCAAAGCCTAGAGGAAGGATAAGTTTGTTCAGAAAAAGCCATTGACAGAGATAAAGAGAGACAAAAACAGAAGGCCAGCTATGCATCTTGAGGCTCAGCAGCATGGAGGGGTAAGAGGTACTAAAGAAGACTGAGAAAAAAGCATAGAAATAGAAGAAAACTAATAGGAGAAGAGGTCAGGAAGGAAGTGACCAGGGGACCAACAGTTTTAACTGTTGCTATGACATCAGGATCAAATGGTGAGTGTCTGTTGATTCAGGCTGTTATATCAAGATGCTATGAACTAAGTAGCTTATAAACAATAGAAACTTCTCTCTCACAGTTCTGGAGGCTATAAGTCTGAGATTAGGGAGCCAGCATGGTCATGTTCTAGCAAGGGTCCTCTTCCAGGTTGCAGATGGTCCACTTCTCTCTGTATCCTCACAGGGAGAGAGAGTGTTGAGGGGTCTCTCTGGAGCCTCTTTGGAATAGCATCTTTCTCAAGCATGATGGCTCTGCTCTATGACCTAATTACCTCCCAAAGAAAGTCCCTGCCTCGTTATACCATCACCTTGAGATTTACTATTTCAACATATGAACTCTGAGGGCACATAAACATTCATACCATAGCAGTGAGGATTTAAAGAAGACATGAGATTTGGAAATAAGGGAGCCATTGTGGCCTTGACCACAGAAGCTTCAGTGGAGTGATACAGACAGAAGCTTGGTTGTAGGTCTGGAGACTACATATGGGCTTTCAAGAATTGTGGTAGCAAAGAGAAAAAGAAAAATTAATAGCACCCAGGAAATCTGCTGATTTGGGGATAGTAAAGCCAGGGGAGTGGTAGACAGTAAAAATACAGACATGACAGGACAAAGTTCCCAAAGAGACAGAAGGATGGGCTAGCCGGCAAAGGGGCAAGTGATCTTTGGTCATTTCTTCATGTATTGGCACCTGAGTTTCCCCTTCTGAGAAATGCTCACTCAGGCTTTCACTACTTTGCTGTTGGGATGTTTGTCCTTTCTTCATAAACTGTTCTAACCAAACAGGCCTAAGATGACTTTTCCTAAGAAGGAAGAAATAAAGATGGGGGGGAAATATAAAAATATTGGAGCAGAAAGACAGATTCAGAGTCAATTCATCTCTATTTTTTGGTGAAGTACAAGACAAGGATTGAGGGGGAAAGTAGCTTAACAAAAACACTAAAATATTTTAACTGCTATAGGGGATTGAAAAATTAAGCCATTCCTTAATGAGTAAAAGATTTGCTGAGCAACCAGTCCCAAGCTAGGAGCAAGTAGAAGAATTATTTCATTTCCTCCACAGACCTCAGTAAAGTGGAGAAGGGAGAGGACCAGTTCCAGACACACAGTAGGTGCTCAGCAAATGCTTATAGATGAATAAATGCATGACTCTGAAGCCCCATGATGAGCATGCGTCTACTCCTTCACTCCATAAATTCTCTGTCCCCAGACCGATGTTCAGAGTAATTTTTCAATTCAGTGTGCCAACTCCTTACCCTCTCCCCAAGTTACTACAGTTCCAAAATATGGATAGAGCTGGGGAATTGCAACTTGGAAAAGACAGAGTTAAACTGGCCACTGGGTTATCACTAAAGACCCCATCTCTCCCCTCCGCCCCTCCTGCGAACCCCTAGCTGGGGGTCAGATAGTGTCCCTCTCCTATCTTCTCACCACTGTAGAACCTGGCCCCTTTTATTGGCTTTTCCTACCGCATAGAACAAGCAAACACACAATGAAAAAGGAAGCACCATAACAGTCTCTTATCTCAACAAAGACATTTATATTTTATTATAAGGAGCAGTTTTGCTCCACATCACCCTAACCCTTCCCTCCAGAATATCCCTGGCCTTTGCATAATCAAAAGCCCACTGAATTGCCTCCTTGCAAAAAGCAAAGCTGAATCAAGTTGCCAATCTTAGAATGTGAAGAGCAAACAGCTCTCTGCAAAACCACAATTTATTTTCATCCCTGCCAGACGTACTACTGAGAATGAGGGATGAGAAGGAGTTTGCCAGAATAAAAGGGCATTACAAGGAAATTATCCTCAGGCAAAGGACCAGTGTGTTCTGGGAGGGGTGAGAAGTTCAGTTTGTGGAATTTGATAGTCATAGGACTATAGTGCTGGGAGACAAGATTAAGAAAAAGAAAAAGAAGCAAGGCCAGTGTGTAAAGGGCCTGTTACGGTACACCAAGAGTGTAGCTTTAGGCACGAGCAGAGTTTGTAATTGGCAAGACATGTGTTTGGATTTGTTTTGATATGGTTCTGTCCAGCACCAGTAAACTAGAGGATAAGCTAGGATGGAGAGTAGTGGAAAATGAAGGAGCAAGGGCAGTAGAGAAGAAACACTGACAACTAAAGTGCTGTAGCCTCTGGGGGCAAATTTTCACTGTCTTAAACATGCTCCTTTTCATCTTCATCTATGATTCTCCAATTTACACTTTACAAACTTTGCTAGAGAGTTTGTTTAAAAACATATTCCCAAAGATTCTAATTCAGTATAGGCTAGAGAGAGAATTGCAGGAATCAGCATTTTCCAGAAGCATCCAGGGGAGGGGGCTTTCAAGAAAGTGACAGTTTCAAACACTCTGGTCCACATTACCCAGATCCTACTCTCCTTTCAAAAACCTCTATTGTCCAGAAATCTTTTTGCCCAATTCCAGTCTCTATTGACCTCACCCAGAACTAAAACTACTTGTCGTGGTACGCACTGTTTATCTGAATGTTTGTTGAACTTTAATGTACAGATCTTATAAAAATGCAGAGCGCATTTTTAGCAAACTCCCAGGTTATGCTAAAGCTGCTGGTCAATATATCCCACTTTGAGGACTAAGGTCACTAGATCACAGGTATCGGGCACTACATGACCGTGGTGATCTCTTGGTTGTTTAACAAGAGTGTTACCTCCATAAATTCCCAGAGACCAAGTTTTGGATGCCTTTGGGAACTCCTCACTCCACCAGTGACTGGACATATAGTTGATGCTTTATAAATACAAATTGAATTAAATAATTCAAAGTGATACGGAAATAAACCTCAAAATTTAAGATTGATGATGAAGAATAAGTAAAGAACCCCAGCCATAATTCTTCTTTATTATTGTTCCTAACAGGCACCTCCATAAAGTCACATAGAATAATCCTCCTGAAAGGTATGCTTAATGTGGCATTCCAGACCAATAATCCTAGATGTCTACATTAGAAATACAATATGTGTATTAGAAAAGTAAAGCTTTGATAACTTAGGAGGGAGATGGGTTTTCTACAAATTTCTGCAGCATCTTTACAAAAGGCCTATCAGTTGTATAACTACATTTTCTGATTCTTCGCCCCACCATAATGTAGACAAATTACTGAGTCCATTGACCGGCAAATTGGTTCCAATCCCAGAATTAGTTATTTTTCTCTCCTTTGAGTCAGGGACTTGTGTAGAACCACATGAGAATCCCAGACTTTCAGTTGGCTTTCTGCTTATTCAGTGATACACTTTCCTGAACCTGCTGTATGCCACCAAGTTTTTAATATTTTTATTCATACAGAGATATAGAATAGAATAGCAGCATCAATGTTAAGTAAATTTGGCAAATCCTACTAAAGCCAAAACCACAAAGATCCAGAAGAACTTTGTAAACAAGAAAGAACTTTATAAACGAGAGATGGCATCTTTTCTAGAAAGAAAAGGTGTAGACAAATAAAAGAGTAGACACAATTTCACTATTCAAGAATAGCCTATCCAAATAGCAGACTCATAATAGACAACAGGAACATGATTTATTGCCCCAAAATAATATCCTAAAACCAGAAAGCATAGAGCATCAGACAAGGCCATTCTGAGCACTTTAACCTCATACCAAACTAGTCTCTTTCTTGGGTTCCCTTCAAAGAAGATGTCTTAGACAGCACAGGAGAAAACTGGAATATAATAGATGTTCCATGCTGTGAACAAGAAGTGCTGGATTTTATTTTATAGGAATATCTCCATGGCTATCTCTACAGGAAAGAAAATAAGTCAAATCTCTAGAAAACTGTATCAGACATTTCTTATTCTAATATAACAAAATGTATTTAGGAAATGTATTTTAAACCATTGTCACTAGTAAAAAGATGATTTAATCTTAGCAACTGTTTATAGGACATTGTGAAGCAAGCAATCCATTATTAAGTCATAAAATACCGTGTTTCATAATATCAATTTTGCTATTAGAATTTTTCAAAAGAGTTTTCTTAGGGACGTGCGTTTTTACAAGACATCAAGGTCATTTGTATACATTATAATATAACCATAAATGTGATAATTATTCTTTGATATAATACAAAAATGTCCAATAATCCTTCCAACAGAACATTAAAAGATTATAATGTGTGTGTGTGCTTATGTGTGAGTGAGAGAGACTAAATCACTAACAATGCTCGACCCATTGGGTTGATTGGGAATCTTGGGGCTTAGTGATTTGTCATGAAAAGGCAATGCCTAGCACAGTGGGTAAGGAGTGGAGTAGTGGACAAAGCAAAGTCTGAATAAGCTGCAATCTTTTTCCTGCTTTTTATGTTAGAAGTCAGACTGGATGGCATTATAACCAATATGCATCTATTTTTTCCAAGAAAATGGCTTAGCTTGGAAAACTTGGAATGCACATGCTATTTGTGGTTCTCCAGATATGTGGCTGCATTTCCATCAGTGTTGCACATGGACAGTATGACAGAGAGGTGAGGGATGATCAGCTACCAAGACTGTCATAGTAGTGCCATGTGCGTACTCTTCTGATGCGATGGGAAGCTGATGGAGAACACGACTTTTCAGCAACATTGCTAGGAAATTCTAATGTATTCGTAGCAACAAGGTGTAGGGTCTGCACAGGCAATGGCACATCTCTAAGGTTATCATTTTTCCACCTAATCCAGAAAGCTTGAAATATTAATATAGTCTGGATTTTTTAAATGGATAAATGATAGCTAGAGAGAGGTGTTTGAGGAAGGGATTGGTTAGAGAAAGAGGAATTTCTTGAAAGATCTATTTATGTGCCTCTAATCAGTTGAGTAAATTTAGTCACATACATTGCAAAACAGAAGCCAATCTTGAATATGGCACTCTGGATGAGTATGGTTTGCCCTGAATTGAATGTTTG
The DNA here is from genome assembly GCA_963574655.1 of Perodicticus potto. NCBI lineage: Eukaryota > Metazoa > Chordata > Mammalia > Primates > Lorisidae > Perodicticus > Perodicticus potto. The sequence goes on from CAUYRH010098353.1 coordinate 8,131, forward strand.
TAGGGCATTCGAAGGCTCCCATCCATCCTAATCAACTTAGTGTAGACATGATTCAACATCCAGTGTTGGCTCCAATCAGCGCAAGTGTCAGTCACTGAGCAGAGTCTTGCCCACAGCCCTCTGGCCTCATTTCCTCATGACGGGATGCATGTGGCTCTTTCAGGACAATTCCCTTTCGCCTGCATTCCCAGAGTGGCTGCCCCTGACAGGCATATGGCCAGCCTCAACTCCACCCTCTCTCTTAATAATTCCATCTCCCTTACTGTCCAGCTCATCCTATTTCCACAGAAGGTATTCAATTATAGACTCTTCCCCCACACCACCCATTCTCACAAATGTACCCACAATGCGGTTACATGAGAGGCCCCTCTGCACTCCCACCCTCCCTGAGATGTGTCTCATTGACCACGCTTATGTTATTGATTTCTGAAGGGAATTAATTGGAAACTTATATCCATACCATTGTCGTTAACGTTACCACTCAAATTTTATTTCTTCAATTCCTTATATTGTAGCGTACAATTCACTTCACACTCCTAATTGTCCACAGCTATCAATCTTGATTATGGTGTATGTCATAATAAGTTGGGTCTTTTAAAGAAATTTTAACCATCATTTTTAAATTTTTCCTTTAACTTGAACTCTCAAAAATACCATCATGTGCCACATAGCAATGCTTTAGTCAATGATGAAACATATATGATGGTAGCCCCATAAAAGTGTAATGCAGCTAAAAAATTCCCATTGCCTAGTGACACAGCCATCACACTATCACAGTGAAGGATGCATTACTCACGTTTGAGGTGTTGCTGGTGTAAACAAACCCACTGCTCTGTCAGTCATATAAAAGCAAACAGCACATTCAATTTTGGACAGTACTTAATACCTAAAAATGATCATAAAAACTGTTACCAGCTTATGTATTTACTACACTTTTTATTGTTATTGTGGAGCATTTTCCACCTACTTATTTAAAAACAAAATTAACTGTAAAACAGCCTCAGTCTGGTCCTTCAGAAGATATTCAAGAAGGCACTGTTATTATAGAAGATGACAGCTGCCCCAGAAGACCTTCTGGTAGCACAGAATGTGGAGGTGGAAGACAGTGATATTGATGATCCTGATCCTTTGGAGGCCTAGGCGAGTGCGTGTTTGTGTTTTAGTTTGTCAAAAGTAGTTTAAAAAGTACAGAAAAAAAATTTAATGGAAAAAGTTTATAGAATAAGGGTAGAAAGAAGGAAAATAGTTTTCTATAGCTAGTTTATGTTTTAAACTAAGTGTCATTACAAAAGCACAAAGAAGTTAAAACTGCAAAAAAAAATTACAAAATTTAAAAGTGATAGTAAGTTAAGGTGAATTTATTCTTGAAGAAAAACATATTTTTATAAAGTGTTTTTATAGAGCTGTGTTTTTAAAGCCAACTGTAATGTACAGGAATGTTCTAGGCCTTCACACTCACTCACCACTCAACTCAAAGTCACCCAGAGCAACTTCTAGTCTTGCAAGCTCAATTCATGATAAATGGCCTATACAAGGGTACCATGTTTTATTTTATGCTGTATTTTTACTGTATCTTTTCTATGTTTAAATATGTTTAGGTATGAAAATACTTACCATCATGTTACAATTGCCTACAGTGCTTAGTATATATAGTTAGATGCTGTGCAAGTTTGTAGCCCAGGAACAATAGGCCATACGGTATAGCCTGGGTGTGTGGTAGGCTTCACCATCCAGGTTTGTGTAAGTATACTCTAAGATGTTTGCACCACAGCAAAATTGCCTAATGATGAATTTCTCTCGGAACTTATCCCTGCCATTGACATGTGACTGTATAAACATTCATTACAATAATTCAGAAATTCTAAGCCCACGAAAGCCTTCAGGAAGTCCTCAGTCATCTAAAATTGTTTACCACCCACCCCAAGATTTCCCAAGCTCCTTTTTTTCATAGCCCTCTTTTCATCTAACACCTATTAAGTACACTGTTCTGAAACTACTGATCCCTTAGTGAAAAGAAAATGAACCAGTTTTCAAATACACCACTAATGGAAGAAAATCTTCTCATATTCTGCTGGGCTCTTATCTCACTGCTTCCTGGATGATCTGATCTAATTCCAGGAACCAAGTGAGTAGCCAGAATGAAAAAGTGGCCACAGCAGAAACCAAACCGGGGGAGTCTCTGCTTCGTTCTCTGGACCTGCACTCCAGGAGGCTGAGAGTGCCCTGTATCACAGCACAGGTGACACATGTGGGACGTGCTAATGTGCAGCACCCGGAGAAAAAGGTGATCTGTCCCCTGTACATCCTCCTTGACTGCCTCATTTCCTGCCATGTTCTCCCTAGAAGTCCAAGTATTTTGATCATATGATAATTATTCTTGTAGATCCGCCTCAGCATATTACTAGAGAATAAGCTAATCAGTTGTTTGGGAGGAGATTGTCCCTTTGGTCTCTATCCTCTTTCCCTGTGGCCTCTGTTCAAGGTCATTGCCAAGCATGAAAGCAGGCCAAGCCTTTCGCACCTCAAGGCTTCTCATACGTTGTTCCCTCTGCCAAGAACGCTCTTTTCTTTGTGCCTAGAATTGCTGATTTCTCCCAGCATAGGTGTCAGCCCCACTGAGAAGCTTTCCTTGATCATCCCACTTTTCCTTACTATTCCCCAGGTCCTACTCTTTTCCTTCATGACACTTCTCCCAAGTTATAATACTTTTCTTATTTTGTTTCTTATTTTTTTGTCTGTCTGGTCCTTTAGATTCTAAGCTCCACAGGATAAGTCACATGTCTCTTATCCACCAGCGTGTACCCAGCCCAGCACAGTGCCTTGGCGCACAGGGGCTATCTTAGTTCATTTGGGCTCCTATGACAACTTAGACTGGCTAATTTTTAAATAACAGAACTTATTGCTTACAGTTCTAGAGGCCAAGGAATCCAAGATCAAGGTGCCAGCGGACTCACAGACTTCTTTTCATCCAATACCCAGGAAGGAACGATACTACTTTCTTGCTGTGTCTTGCTGGTGGAAAGGAGCAAATAGCTTCCTCCCATCTCTTTCATAAAAGCACTAAACCCACTCCTCCGTGTTCCATCCTCACGACCTAAAGGCCCCACCTCTTAATACTCCCACATTGACAAGGTGTTCGCATACGAATGGTGGGGGGACAGATTTAGACCATAGCAGAAGTACTTTAAAAAATAATAGTTGAACAAAGAAATGAAAGTCTGACTTTTACAGAAGAATAAGAATGCTGTTTCTCATGTTTGCTTTGGCCCCTAGAGCTCCCAAACAATAACTGATTCATCAGACGACCCCTTTTCTGCTGATCCCAGGTAGACCTTTCCAGAGCCATATTCTCTAAGTTACCCCCCATCAAGTAACATAATTAATCTGAATTAATTTGGGAACTTTGTAGCCAGCTTGTCACGTCAGTGCTCATTACACAATGAGTGCTGGCTAAATGCACAGGCTGAGAATTCTCAGCGGTCTAATTTTTTTTTTATTCAGAAATGTTCCATGTCATCCCATGCCACCTCCTTTATGTACAAGTCATTTAGCTCTAATTCATGTAACACACAGTCTGTTGTGTGAAAGCGAGTAGGAGCAAACAAGAATACATTGAGCTCCTTTTCTGTGGAAGGAGTAAGGGCGGTGACTTGTTTATGTTGTCTCATTTGATTTTCAATTATGAGATGAGTAATGTCCCATTTTATGGATAGGAAAATGAGGCTTAGGCAGAGAAAATAACTCACCCAAGTGGACACAATCAGGTGGGGTTTGTATTCTTTCTGCTGCCCCACAGCGTATAAGACAGAACGTGCCCAGGCATAGTGAAGACTTCATCAGAGAAACCACAAGGACGAAGTCTTCACTTGGGCTCATTTCTTTGGATACAATATTTAGAAGAATAGCAAAGCAAAGTCCTTTTGACCAGGAACATCTCAGACTTGATAAATCACATTATATGAAGATATAATTTTTTTCGTAGTTTTACATCTGAAATCAAGATGTGCTTCACAAGTTACTTTAATGCATTAGTATTTCTTTTCTCCCTAAACTTATTAATTTGACCACATTAACTATTAAGGGTGAGCTGGAATCAAAGAGCATGGCTTAACAGATCCTGAGAAGGTACCAATAAAAGAGACCCACAAATTTTTTCCAGCTGCTCCTAATCACATGTAAAATAAAATTAGAGTATTTACTATATATCCAGATAGTGTACTGAGTAATTTTTTAAATCATCTTATTTAATAATTATCACAATCCCATAGAGTTGGTATTTATATTTGTCCTTATGTTACAAATGGTGAGACTGATGCTTGGAGTTTAATTAACAAGTCCAAAGTCACACAGCTATTAAAGCTAGAGTTTAAACCCACATCCACTCTACCCCCAAGATAATGTCCTTAATCATAGTGATACATTGGTCCTTAATCTAGCAATACAAGGTGTAAAGCCATCCACATTTACTTGGACACAGACTATGGTAGTGAAGCTCATCTCAAGTAAGCTCTCTGTTGACTAGTTTGACCTGCACTATGGCACAAGTCGAGTAAAACACAGGAGATCATGTACTCTCCACCATGCACAACTGCTCTCTAATCAGCAATACCATTGGTGCTGGCAGCCCCACATTATCAGTGAACTTCATGGTAGAGGTGGTCAAGTTATCACTCCACAAAACAGCAACTTCCACTAGATATTAGTCGAGCTACCAGATAATATTTTTATTCAGTGTGATATTCAAGTCCCGCAAGGACGCAAGCATCTACTGCTTCGGTCTTCCCCAGGGTATAATCTACCATGGCTGCAGATGGCAACGCAGAAAGCAACTGGAAGCCCAGCCAAGGTTAGCTTCTCACTGCCAGTGTCAGCAGGGCAGCAGGCTCAGTCAGTGACTATGCATAATCAGATCTCCCAGGGGAGAAACATGTACTTCTAGTTTTCACCTTTCACAAAGCATCCCCTAGTAGATGTACCTGATGAGTATTTCACTCTTCACAGATTCTCCACCTGAAGAGATTGCCTGTGCCAAGGTAGTAACATCAGTCCCTCCTCCCTGCAGACAGCAGGCAGGGAAGGTGGTGGTAGTTAGGAAAGTGGCACTTGAGTTGGACTGCTGGCTTGGACTCTTGGTTCTGTCCCTTGCAAGCTGGGCAATGTGAGTAATCATTAGTCCTACTAATTCCTTAGTTTTCTCATCTATAGAATGTTGGTCAATATTAACACTATTACAGTTATCACAATATTATCACAGGGCTATTAGAAGGAAGTAATGAGATGTGATGTGCCTATACAATACCAGGCATAAAGCAGTAAGGGAGACAGACATAAAAATTCAAGTGAACTATCTAGCAAATACCATGTTTAGTTTTCTCCACTAACATATAGTTGTCCTTACAGAGTCCCAAATTATAAAAACCCTTTCAGGTGTTCAGAAGAGATTACTAGACTGGATAGACTCAAATGACATTTAGAGTCACTGAGTCTTTAAAGCCAGATCAAGTAAGTAATCTCTCATAGAATGGATCTTCTTCCTGGTTAAATATGACAACTTTAAATTTCTGAATGATATATACATCATTCTGCATAATCTGAATGACATATATATTTATATATAGGCATTCATCTACAGCAGAGATCACAAATTAATAAGACTACAGTAAAGTACATGAGTCAAGCACAAAAGAAATATAAGAAAAATAATATAGTATAAGAAAAAATAATAAGGTATAAGGAAAACAATAAAGTATATTGGCAAATGCACTCATCCTGAGAGCCAGAAGCAATGCTTAGTGTCCCACGGTGGACTGGGTGAAACTGGGCAACCCCACCTCTGTCTAAGGAGCTGTTACTCGGCCCTAGCTGATTAGTACCCATGAAAATGCAGGTCCATTGTTGCCAGAATTTCCTGGTTTTTGAACAAAAGTGGAAATCCAGATTTTCATATGGAATCTCCCCATCTGTAGTTAACAGCAATGAAACTGAAATTATTTTCAAAACTATCCACAGCCCAACAAAGACCAAGTAATCCAAACAGCTTATGATCTGGCACAACTTCTCATTATCTCTGAGTGTTGACCTCTTTATTCAGGAAGCTTCTGCTTTTTGTCTTTACTTTTGTTATTCCTTCATTCTCCATTGGTTTGCATATTTCTTTTGTAGCCCAATACAATCTTGAAAGAGATTTTGAATTTGGGAGTTGCTCATTTTTTCTACGACAAAACCAAGGTCAAGAGTAGCTTGCCCAAAGGAACCTCAGATTCTTACTCAACTATAGTGCACAGTAGAATAAACTAGTGTTGTCAAGATGTAGTCATACCCCTCAAGCAGTCACTTCAGATATAGTCTAAGAAAAATACATGGAATTTTCTCTTTTCTTCAGATCACTAAGAGAGTATGTGGAAAACAGGAAACTTACAGGGATCTTCCCTAAGATGAAAGTATAGCAACAGCTCTGGAATAGAAATAGGAAGAAAGTGGGAGGAGGGAGTGATTGGTTCTGAGTGCCTTAAAGATGTGACCTTTACACTCCAAATGGGTGAATCATTAAACAACTCCGTACAAACCAATACAGGTATCACAACAGATTCTAAATCAAAATGTAAATTCTTATTAATTCATAAGTTGAATTACTTACACTGTTGCTCCCTTCATTAGCCATGAATCATCTTCCAAGGTGTGGCTGGCTTTCAAGTTTTCACCAGCATCGTCTCTATTGAAGACGTCTCTGTTCTGTTGACATCTGGGAGAGTCACTATCAACAGCCTCAACAGCCGATGATCTGCCTCATTACACCTGTGTTGACTTCTCTACTCTCTCTATTTATCCCTTTGTGTGGATGAGCCATTTGAAATATAAACACTTCATCAGCTCTTGCCCAGATGAGAGTGAAATAGAGAGTGAGTGCATCATTCATCATTTTAAGAGAAGCTGGAGTCAGGTTGAGAATTCAAACCTAAATGCAGACCTCTTTTAACAGATGTATGAACTTGGACAAGTTCTATGTCTTCTATAACTTATACAAGAGAGTATAATGTACTTACCTTGTAGAGAAGTTAAAAGAATAAAATCATCTAATGTTCAAAAACATCAGCAGTAGCAAGGTAGCATTAAATCACATATGTACAGACCGATTATTGAGGGCTTTCCATGTGGCCACTCAGCATATGAAATATTTTGCACATGCAGGTCATTTAATCCTCACAACAAACTCATGAGTTAAGGATTCCCACTTTAAGGGAGAGACAAAGGCTTGAAGACGTTTCCAGCTTAACCAGTAGTATCCAAGGCTCAGCAGTTAAAGTGATTTGCCTGAGATGACACAGCTATAAGTGGGAAGGTCTTTGGTATTTGAACCCAGGTAGCTTGACTGCATAACCCAAGTGTCTCCACATGGCAGAGGAATTCAGTGAAGGACATGTGGACAGAGACATCATTTTAGTTGGGGGTGGGTTAAGAGAGAACAATTTTCAATATTGAACCATGGAGCAAACTGGAAGTAAAAACTCAGTATCAAATGAGGAAAAAGGAGTGAAAAATCAGGACACAAAGGGCAAATGCACAGGGATGTGGCACTGCCAGCAGAAACAGTGTGTGACAGGAGTGTGGGCAGTCAGGGAAGGCTTATCTGTGAAGGCTTCCCAGGGGAGAGGGCAGGGGAACAAACTCTAAAGGGGGGTTATGGACCTGGAGGACAGCAAGAGGGGAGCAACCTTGCACAGAGGCCAATTATACGATAATTCAAGAGATAAAGGCTGACCCTGGCACTCCCACTGCTGTCCCTATGTGGTTTGTGCTCCAGCATCAGATGGTTGAGGGTCTGGATGTCGCTGGGAATAGATAAACAATTTAAGACAGGTCCTGTTGTCTCCTCCTTCCCTCGCAGATGAGTTTCCTTCGGGCATGAGTCCTGCGCTGTTTCTGCCACACCCAACAGAGAACCAACCCCTGATATGGGGGATGTTATAAGTCCCTTGAATATTTGCAAACATTTTAAACATGGCACACTTCTTACAAGCAGGGAAATTTCCTAGCTGAAAGGTAAATAAAGAATAATTGTTAACAAGTTTCCCCTTTCGCAGAAGGGAAAACTGTGCCAGATCCTGCTAACACAGGAAGTGGTCCCAAATTCTATTCTTTAAAGAAAAAAAGAAAAAGAAGACTTAGTATAAAATTGTGTTTCAAAACCCCTGATTTACCTCTTTTAACTTAACACTTGAGTTAAGCAGGAGGCTGCAGGAGACCATGTTATTACTAAATTATGCTTTTATTTTCCTTTGATGTGCCTGATGTGGCTTGCTTGCACATATTGGGGTATTTAGTAAATGAACCTTGGGCCCTAGTTATTTATTTATTTACCAATTTTCCTGGCATTATCAAAAGCAAGGAGCAGCTGTGATTTCCACAGTTCAAGCACGCAGCTGAATGTTTAAAAGACCTGCCTTTGCCCGGGCTCCTGCCCGTTGCAGAATTACATTCACTAATGCATGAAAATGAAGAAAAGATGTCAAAACCTGGGCTTCCAGCTGTGGGAGGGGCCATGTGGTTATAAGGCCACAGATAACTACTGAAACAAGGAAAACTTAAACACACAGGGGTCTTTCCATAATTCTGTTTGCTATAGAGAGAAATTTGGGAAAAGGTTCATTTGATTTGGAATCCTGTGATGAGTACTTAAATGAGATCAATGAAGATCTCCAAAATCTTTGAGCTTACAGTAGACACTTTACTGATAAACAAACAGCTGGTTATGGCCTTTGGGACTCTGGAGGCCAAGACTATCTCTTCAGTAAAAACTAGTCCTACCTCCCCAAATGCCCTACTCCCAAGGTCTGTGCCTTCTGATTCAGGTAATACTACCTGAAATGAGCTCCCATGAACAGGCCCAGGTCTGATATCTGAAAGGAGGCAGGCTGATTGTTACAATATGGACACACTCATCCAACTCTTCCCTGAGCCTCCCTTGTGCTTGCAGGGTGCCCCACCCTCCCCACCAGCCACCTGCAGCCCTCCCCAATTTACAAGGAAAGGGCCAGAATCTACCCATGCCACATGCCTCTTAGCACTCTGCACAGGGGTGTCCATGCCATCCAGACTTTAAAATACTTTGATTACTATCTCTTCATTGATCTCATTTAAGTACTCATCACAGGATTCAAAATCAAATGAACCTTTTTCCAAATTTCTTTCTATAGCAAACAGAATTATAGAAAGATCCCTGTGTATTTATGTTTTCCTTGTTTCAGTGGCTATCTGTGGCCATATAACCAAATGTCCCACAACTCAATTCACAGTCACGAACATGTGAAATCAGCCCAAGTGCCCATCAACATGAATGGATTACTAAACTATGGTATATGTATACTCTGGAATACTATTCAGCCATAAAAAAGATGGAGACATAGACTTTATGTCTTTCTTTTAACCTGGATGGAGTTGAAGAACATTTTCCTTAATAAAGTATCACAAGAATGGAAAATCAAGTAACCAAGTATTCAGTGTTAATATGAGACCAGTAGATAAACAACTACATACCCACATAAGAGAAAAACAATTAAATTCAAGTAGCAGGGGAGAGGGGAGGAGAGAAGGAGGAGAAGGAGGAGTGAAGGGGAAGAAAGGGGGACAGAGAGAGGGGAGGAGGGAGGGGATTTGTGTGCTCTCACCTAACAGGCACAATGTAAGGGTATGACACACCCCTGGGTGAAGGGCTCAACTATAGCTTGGACTTTACCTAACAAAGGCAAACAATGTAACTTAATCATTGGTGCCCTCATATTAATCTGAAATTTTAAAAAATGCCCCACAATATAATGGCTTAAAAGAAAATGTACTCACAGTGAGAAAACTCACAGTTTTTGTGGGTTGGAAATCTGGACACAGCTCAGTTAGATGCTCTGGCTCAGGGTGTCGCCCAAGGTTGCAGTCAAGGTGCCAACTGGGGCTGTCAGTGTTCCAGCACTCAGTTGGAGAAGGATTTGCTTCCAAGCCCATGTGGTTGACGGATGTTGTTGGCAGGATTCTGCTTCTCACAGGCCTTTAGTCAGAAGGGCTGTTGAGAAGAGACCCTCTCTGACTCCTCCCTGGTTGTTGGCCAGAGACCACTCAGTGCATCTGTTGGCCACAGCTCCGTGTTCCTGTGGGCCTCTCCAAGGGGCAGCACAGAACATGGCAGCTGCCTTCATCAGAGCAATGGGAATGGGGCATAGAAGTTACAGCCTTTTACAATCTAGTCTTTGCATGGTTAGCCTATCACTAGCACCATATTCTATTCATCATAATCCAGTCCCTAGCTCCAGCTCACACACAAGGAGATTATGTGAGGAAATAAATACCAGAAGATAGTGGTCACTGGGACCCATTCTGGAAGCAGCCTACTTCACCTGTCCCTATAAAAGCCTGTTTTGGAATGTCAATAGCAGACCTTCCTATCTGCTAACTATATAAGTAGGCAAATTACTCAACTTCTTGTGATTAAGATGGAAACTTCTCCAAGCCTTAGTTGTCTTTTCCATAATCCCTAACTAGTTAGCAATCCCTAATTAGGGAAGTTAGCTCTTTCCAACTACCACACCCCAAGAACATGTGAAAGAAAAGGCTTTGCATACAATTTAAAGTTTGTTGATGCAAGTTTGCCAAGCAGTCATCCTTGGGCACAGTGTTCAAAGAGGCCCTCTTTTTTCCCCCACATATGTCCTGAAGGATATACTCTCTGCACTAGGATTCTGAGACTGAAATGCAGAACCAGAAAAAAACCAGCAAAATGGAGTTTCGGCTAAATCTAGATCTTACTGGCAAACTGCAGGCTCCTGTGAAATCCCAGATAGCCCACGTTGGAGGCAGGATGCAGGAAAATGGGTCTCCACCAATGCTGGTGCATGGGGGGGGTGGACAGGGTGAAGCAGAATCCCAATGTCCCCATTCCCAGCGGTCCCCCACAAAGATGTTTATGGCAAAGTTGGAGAAGAACAAGATGAAGTGAGATAAGATAGGGATAGAAGCCAAGGTTATATCCACCTCATCTGGGAATGGTGGTGGGGGCATTTGCTCCCTAACTCTACTGTCTCCTTAGGGGGTCACAAACCCAGACTTGGCTTTGGTTTGAACTATAAGAACTCAGAAAGAATCCTTTCACAATCATCAAGTCCTCACCATCCAGTAGGAGACAACTGATTTATTATTCATAATAAGGACACCAAATAGTGTCTTCTACAGATTGCATCAAACCTGAGAAGGAAGCAGATCCTAAATTCAATAATAAAGTAACCTTTTTAATTTCATTAGTCTATCCTGACAATCGTCACTTCTTCACCAGGCCACGCCCATGAGAATGTTGTGGCTTTTTAGCTCAGAGCAAGCAAGAAGCTACCATCAGAACTGGTAATGGAAAACAGGGGGCCATTTTCAGGACATTGACTTCTGTTGCAAAGAGCTTTACCATGGAGCATTCTTCTCCCCTTCCATTCTCCCCAACCATTTTCTCCCTCACTAGCAAAACCCAAGCTCACATTATCCCAACTTCCTGCACTGCTCCTTGCTATCCCAGGGAGTGAGAAATTGGAAATGAAACACAACATTATATGCAGATAGGTTTTAATCACCTGGAACAGATGGTGCAGAAAGTGTCAGGCAAGTGCAATTTCAAATTTCCTTCAGATGTTTCTTAAAATGTGGGAACAACAGAGAAATTAAATGCACTGTCAAATGTCAGTGTCAGTTCTAGCTTTGAACAGCCAGGCTTCGCCATGTCTAGACACAACCCTAATACTATCTAAATCTATTTCTCCATGTCCTTGTTAATTAACTAACATTTGATGGACTGAATAAAAGTAAATATACCTAGAAACAAAGCAGACACATTTTGCTCCTTGGCTGTGGTGATATGGAAGGGAGCCCAGTAAATGCATCTGAGCCCAGCTCACCTGAGTTCCTCACTATAACAGGTAATTGCAATAAATCATTCTTTGACCCATGATCCCAGCCTAGTGAAGATTAATGGCAGTAGACACTAAAGCTGCCAACTTGGAAGATTTCCATGGTGGTGGAGAGGAGGCTATGCGTAAGGAATATGTGATAAAATGCTACGCTGGGACCATAATAAACGGGCTGGAAGGGAGCCGAGGTCCTCCTCTATAATGCAGGGACATTAAGACCTGTCTGATTGTGATGACAGACAGGTATTTGACTGAGCATGCTGGCAGCTATAAAAAAAAAAAAAATAGCTAAAAGCTAATGTCAAGATGTGATGTAGACCTGCCACCCGCCATCAGGAATAATTATGGTTCTGACCACTTGCTCCTAGGGAGGGCAGAGGAAACAATATTGTATCTGACTGCAAGGGATTGGCTACATTTGATTTGTGGCCTGACTGGCCCACTGTCACCTTCTGTGATGAAGCAGCAGAGCCAGACATTGGCAACTGTCCTCACTGGAGGGGATTTGAGGGCTGGCTGACTTTTACTCACTCCAGCTAGGAGGAAGTTGGTGAAGGGAGAACAAGATGGTCTGAGAGGCTGAATGACTACTTCGTACTCAACTCAAAGAGAAAACCAGGTTAGACATATAACTAGAGATGGGGACCTTGTCAGGCCAGGAACAGAAATGCTGGTCCCAAGAAATCAGGAAGACCTGCAAGGCACAGGCCAAACACACTTTAGAAAGTCCTGTGCTATGGACATGGAAGGGAGCCATCTTACTGGGATGGTGGCGTGTTCTCAAGCAAGGGAGGTGTGACTGCCACCTCATGGGCTCTAAACACCGTAGGAGGCCCAAGAAAAGGAGTTGAGAGCTTTACCGGAAGGGATGCTATAATTGTTTGCTAAAAAAGCTGTGATGAAGTGCTGCAAACTGGGTGGCTTAAGCAACAGAAATTTATCCTTTCACAGTTCTGGAGGCCAGAAGTCTAAAATTAATGTGTTAGCAAGATTAGTTCTTCCTGAGGGCTGTGAGGAAGGACTTGTTGCAGGACTCCCTTTTCAATTTATAGATGGAATCTTCAAGTTCACATTGAGTTCTCCCTGTATGTTAGTCTTCCTCCAAACTCTCCCTTTTTATAAGGGCTCCATCCTGCTGGATTAGGGCCTAACCTCTGACCTCATTCTAACTTGATTATCACTACAAAGACCCTATCTCCAAAAAGACCTCATTCTGAGGCACCAGGAATTGGAACTTGAATATACAAACTTGGAAGGATACACAATCCAACACATAATATCCCTCGGGAAGAATCCACCAGGCCAGGTGTGTATAGGAGTGAGTTCTCACAAGTCAGAGGAGAAATGGCCAGGATGGCTGCAGTGGAGGAAGGGCAGGTCAGTGGATCTGGCGTGAGGCAAAGACTACCAGCTCTATGGGCAGGCGTGGGAATAATGCCCACAGTTATGATAGTGCAGGGGAGGCCAGGCACGAAAGGACGCAAACCACTGGCAGAGATAAAGGGAAAATGGGAAACAGAATGAGGGATCACTACCTGAGAAGACAGGTTTAGGGGTCCTAGAAAGCATCAGTAAACAACCTGGGGCTAAGCTCTGACAAATCTTTCTGGTGGAGATCAGAATGTGTAATGCCCTTTGGTCTGTTCCAGGTCAGATCTTTTTTAGTTAACCACTTAAAGGATACAGGGCTGGTCATATGGACCCCAGCCCTGCAAAGAGGTAGCAAGTCCTCATCTATCCAGAGTTTTCAAGATTAGTGCCTCTGGCATTTTACAAAGAGCATCTGATTCTCCATAAACTGGGTTGGAAGTTCTTCTAAATCCTTAGGACTAGCTTCCTGGAGTTATTCATCTTCTGAACTCCCCTGGGCAGAGAGCAAAAGACAGGTTTGTGGATTCTTAATCAGGTTTTGACAGTACCATTAAGAATTAGGGGTGATACCACCATAGGAACATGTGACACCTTACTCTAGAAATAACTTGGAAACACTAAATTACTAAAGAAAAAGAGAAGGAATAGTTTTGTAAGAAAAGGAAAAAAATACAGTCACCTTACAAGGTTTATGCCCTTTTATCTCTACTAATTAAATTTGAATAAAATATTTGATTTCCAGGTTTTTTTGTCTAAAATACTATCTTGATAACTCAGTAGAAAAATGAGAATATAATGGATAATTTACTTTTAAACTATACAACCATGAATTCTCAAAAACTCTATTTTCCAGGTAAGGAAAATACTGCAAAATAATTTTTTCAGAAAATTATTGGTCGTGTTTTATGCTTTAATTAACTTAGTACTTTTTAAAATGCCATTTGTGACTTAAAGGTTAGTATTATTGCTTCTTCTCAAAAGTGTCTTGGGAGTTTGAAGATGAGAAGTGAGCTTAAATCATTTTCACTGTTAAAGAGACATATAAGATTTCTGCTTTTAGTGTAAAACATTCTTTTCAATGGCTCGAGTAACTACAGCATTTTAAACTTGACATCCTGAAACCTGGCCTATCTCTGATACTCTGTGAAAATGATACTCTACTCAAGTTCGAAAGTATCAGAGTAGACATTTTTATCACAGCAAATATTTTAAGGTGAGTAAGCATGTGAGTCAAGCATTTCTCCACATTTCATGCATTTTCTACCTAGGGATTGATTCATGGCACACATGTGGCCTTCAATCAAGCTCTTATTCTTTGGAACAAGGAATAATAGAGGGCTATTATTTTGAAAAGGAAAATTGAGGTCAAAATTAAGAGTACTGAATGAGATTATTCTCCAAGCAAAAATGAAAAACAACAACAAAAAATACTCTCAATATAAAAAGTCCTCCAAATAAATTCTCACTTACACTATTAACCAACTTTCTTTTATGTTTTAATATTATTTATTAAGGACCTAAGGTGAGCTTAATATGCTTAGCAAACCCTGTCACACAATATCACTTCAAGTTTTTTTCTTCACAATCATCCACAAGTTTGATAGCACATTCCCAACTTAAAGATATACCTGAGGTTCAGAGGGTTAGGTACCATGACCAGGAGTGCTGTGAAGTCCTGTGAAGTTACCCAGAACCTCACACTTAGAGGGGCTCCATGCCTGCTTTAATGCTCTGATACTGTCATCTCAGAATTCTAAGTTTGGAACAAGTGTTCATTTTGTACTAGGCCCCACCAATCATTATTTCCCCTCATTCCTTTGGAATTGCCATTTAGCAAACAAGCAGCAAAAGATATTAAAGTAACCAGTTCTCATCTATCCTCCTAGTTCCACTAATTACCCTGTACATCACACACTCATGTAGAAATGCATAAAAAAAAAAAATTAGTCTGTGCACATTATCTGGGATAGAATAAGCTTCTATAAAATATGTACTGAACAAATGAAAAACAAAAAGCCATTTATGCTTTAACAAATCCTTAGAAAATAAATAATCTGATTATCTACTTTAAAAGTGGACCTGATGTTCTACAACACAAAATAAATGAAACCAATCTGTAAATGTTGTTAACTTTTATCAACTTTGCTATGTCTTCTGTCTGCCTACCCTGTTTCTCTCAATTTTTAGAAGTTATACATTGGCCTTTTGGTAGAGAATGTTATGCTTTGGCAGAATGTCTGATGCGGTTCTGTTCTGTGTTAGGAAAATCATTAGAGATCATTGTTCTAACTCAACTTATTTCCCAACATAGCCATCTTTACAAAACATTCCATTTAGACTCACAGTGGTTCTCAACCTTCCTAATGCCACAAAGGACTTTCATTGTAAAAAAGGGGTCATGACCCACAGGTTGAGAACAGTTGAAGAGGTTATCTAATATCTACCAACATTAATTTTTTTTTAGACTTTTCTTTTTTTTTTTTTTTTTAAGACAAAGTCTCACTTTCCTGCCTCTGGTAGACTGCCGTGGTGTCATAGCTCACAGCAACCTCAAAGTCTTGTGCTCAAGTGATCCTCTTGCTTCAGCCTCCTAAGTAGCTGAGACTATAGGCATCCTCCACAATGCCTGGTTATCCTTCAGAGACAAGGTCTTGCTCTTGCTCAGTCCGGTCTTGAACTCATGAGTTCAAGCAATCCTCACCTTGGCCTCCCAGAATTCTGGGATTACAGTTGTGAGCCACAGTGCCTGTCCCTACCAACATAAATTATTTTCATTTCGTACACACAAAATCTCTTTATCTCTCCCTTTATCTTATCTTCTTTCTCCTCTTCTCTTTCTTTCTCCCTTTTTCTCTCATTCCTTCTTTCCTCTCTCTCCCCACCCCCATGCATATAGTTCACAGATAAGCTTTCAATGCATTTTCTGTAAATTTCTGGTCTCTTATTGTCAATAGGAATTTGTGTCTGGAATTAAGACCATCACCATGAATTCACAAGTGACTAACAAGTACTCTAAGTCAGCAGCTATCAGATCTGCTGCAGAAATCCTAGCAGACAGGATTTCTGGAGGACAGCCAAGAGTGCTGGGAATCTGTTGTGAGTTAGCCAGACTGTTTTCACTGAGCACATCTGACTCTACTAACACTTAAGAGCATGTATCTCCCTAACCCAGAGCTTGTGACTTGCCAGCAGGAATAAATAGGACAGCACAGGCCCTGAGCCTGGGCCTGAGAGTCACAGTTTCTGAACAGAATCAAATCATGGGCTTTGACTATTCTTCCTCCTGAGGGCTACAGATAATTCAGGATGAAGCAGCTGAGAAACAGGGAAATCATTACAGGCTAAAGTGTACACAACCACCAAAGTATTAAGAAATATAAATAAACAAAGTAGCCAGTTACTTCTGATCTCCCAAGGTCCCGAACTAAAAAACAGGGCTGAGAACAAGGCTTGCCCATCCCCTGATCCAAGCCTTTCATTCTCCATGTCAAGAGGACACCACTCAAGATTACACAATTACTTGCAACCTATCCAGACCCCCTCCTGCCCTGCCCAGTGACCTCCCCATCCCCAGTTGATGATTCTGCCCTTCCTGCTATTTCCCAGCACACCACTTCCTGGCCTTGTTTTCCCTTCTGTCTTGGATTCTAGCCACATCCTAAATTCGTGATGAGAAGGACCTTGTAACCTGTGCCTTCCACAGAGCCTCATGTGTTACATGGACAGAGAAGATGGCTGTACATTACTTTTTTTAAAAAATTGTTTTTATTATTAAATCATAGCTGTGTAGATTAGTGCATTAGTGCAATCAAGGGGTACAATGTGCTGGTTTCATATATAATCTGAACTATTTTCATCAAACTGATTAACATAGCCTTCATAGCATTTCCTTAGTTAGTGTATGAAGACATTTGTATTCTGCATTTAGTAAGTTTCGCCTGTACCCTTCTAAGATGCACGGTAGGTATGGCCCCACCAATTACCCTCCCTCCACCCCAATCTGACCCCTCCCCTCCCCTCTCTTGCCCCCTTCCCCATATTCTTGTGCTATAGTTGGGTTTTAGCCTTCATATGAAAGCTATAAATTAGCTTCATAGCAGGGCTCAGTACATTGGATACTTTTTGTTCCATTCTTGAGATTCTTTGCTAAGAAGAATATGTAACAGCTCCATCCATGTAAACACAAAAGAGGTGAAGTCTCCATCTTTCTTTAAGGCTGTGTAACATTCC